>WUAW01011437.1:19568-33568 GCA_017165845.1 Thaumetopoea pityocampa | reverse complement strand
ATATTTGTAGCCGCGTTTAAATATTAATGTACTTGTTTTGAATCTATAAAGTGGGAATGTATAAATTAAAACACAACACACTCAAATCATTCTTGCAGTTTATGTTATTCGTGACGTGAATTGACGACTTATTCAGCTGACTGGGTTCCAGCAGTATGTCAGCGTCGGGTATACTGCCTGGCATCTTGCTGATCTGGGTTCCCATTTGGTACAGTTATTTTTTTTTGTCTTTTTCTGTATCTTTATTTTAGCTGTATCAAATAAACGTTTTCTTTCTTTCTTGATTGATACAGTGGCCGAGAGCCTTGGTTTCTGAGCCAATGTGTCCCGGTTTCCAGTCCTGGTAGGGATAAACTTTGTGTGATGAGCACACATGTTTGATCCGAATCATGGACGTATTTGTCTATTTATGCATTGTATTTATTTATAACAATATGTATATCGTTGTCTAGTACCCAAGATGCAGGGAATCCTGATTTGGCACTAGATCAAAGTGACCAGATTGTTAATATTATTCGTCATGTTCTAGTCAGCCCATAGGAGTCCACGGCTGGACATAGATTATACCGAGGGGCTGTGAGCTGCTGGCATCCATCGATCGTCCTCGATCATAATTAGGTCACCGTTCTATATAGTCAGGATTCGACCCGCATCGCGCTTTCAGCTTCGGGTTCGCCACTCCACTGTTTAGGACTTCAACATTCATAGGTTCTGTGAGCTCTGTGGACCAGCCACTACCACTTTAGCCTTGTAATACTCTAAGCCTTTAGTTCCCAAAGTGGTCCAGGTCCAGGGACCACGGGAGACTCGACGGGGATCTACGTTGGCGTACGCAAATTTTCATAGTTAGATTTATCTTCACATTTTTTGTCGAGTTTTGGGAATATGGTAGAAATGTATTTGCGGGGGATCTACCGGAACCAGCTAAATTTTGAAAGTGGTCTATGAGAAAAAGTTTGGGAACCTCTGTTCTAAGCTATGTCTGGACTCAAGGACTGGTTATCGGAGATAATGGTTATGGGGCATGTTCTGACTGACTGATGGAATTTGTTGGAATCCCTGTAACTGAGGTGACTGGTCTGTGTCCTTCAGACGCCAGCTTTAAGGAACAGTATTATTTGCCTTACAAAACAAGTTGAAGGAACGTATGAACTAAAAAAATTCCCTTGTCGACTATTGAAAGATTATGATTTACTTAAGGGTATATACATATATCTTAAAGGTATTATAATAAATATTAAAAATGAATGTAATTAGTTTTTGACCGCGGCTTCACCCGTGTGAATTTCAGTTTTTCGCTACATGGGAAATCCCGAAACAATAATAGATTTATATATAAAGAACCATCTTTACTTGAGCTCTCTAACATTAACGGCAGCTGCTAAAACAGAAATCAAGCTGTATCTCCAATTCTATTGCACCGATTTTGATGAAACATGCCGCAGTAGTCGGAATAGTACCTTTAAGGCTGTAATAGTTTCACTAAAACTAGCTGCTGGTTTTTGCGTGAAGCTCGAAAAAAATAGACGGACATCGACGGATTTGATTTCAGAAGCCCTTAATCAGTTGATCCGAGTATATTTTTCTTTAAATATCTTAGATTTATAAAATTTTACACATGACAAATTTGTAAAATATATAAATAGTATAGATATAAACCGATTAAAGTTGTTCGTTCGTTTTAAAATATCGTACGTTTACGCATTGTTGTTCTCATTGTGAGCGATTTGCTGGCGTTCATTGTGTTAAGTTCTCAGATCGACGCGTCTTATTATAATCATAATCAAATTTATATGGGGTGGCGGTGAAAAAGTTTCTTTTTTGTTAATTATGGGTATGATTTAAATAAAATATACAAATACAATAAAAATTTATGCATAAACACCGACAAAATTAAAACATTAATACGTATATACGTATTAATGTTTTAATTGAATGTATTAATGTTGATTTGAAAACCTCCTCTTTAAAGTCGGTTAATAACATAAAGAAAAAATCAAAGGAATAAAGCAATATTTTTTTTTAAATTCCTAATTTTCTTTGTCTGCAGATCACATGGATCAAGATGACTATGCCAAACAAGCATTATCTCAACATCGATATGTCGAAATTCCCCGCAAACGTCACGAAAGGGAATCCCAAACACCACATCTATCAACCCATAGATAAGCCGGCGGGTCTCATTTATGCGCAGCTACGCCGTAGGCCCAAAAGCCATTTGTGATATCACACCGCTACGCTTCGTAGCGCAGTTCGGATCTATAATTCAATAGCTAGTGTTTCGAATGTCATAATTACGATTTAGAGATTGTTGGTATTATGTAATATTTCGTAATTATATTTTATTGTAACATTAATCACTATATTAATCTAGTCAAGCGATATTTGTTATTTAATCATTGTATCTATGCAAAATAACGACATATGTAGATATTACTGTAATTTTTAATTTTTGCTTTGTTTTAAAGTCGTACAAAACTATTGACTAATGTAAATAATATTGTAAGAAATATAAATAATAAGTGTTCGAGGCAGTTTTATTGTGTCGTAAATAATAACGGTCAGCAGCGTTATCCTGTTATTCAGTCAAAATCTAAAGCGACCTCCAAGACATTGTGACCAAGCGATTATGAAAATCCCACCTTTTTAAAGAGGAGCAATGAAGTTCATTGATCATCCGCGGGCTGGTAATGATGTTGATTATGAAATAATTTACACTCGTAGTTACACTGAACGTTTATTTGAATAAACAATCACATCGCTTATGTTCATTTCTATACAGTTTCATTTCTATACAGTTTCATATCTATGCAGGTTCATTTCTATGTTTTTTGGTTTTATTAAAACAGCACGGTCATGATTAGAATCAATCAATTAACGACAAACTATATGTATTTTCAATACGCATATGTATACATAATTATGCTTAAAAATAAAGTAATAAATGTATTATAGACGTTTACTCCCGATGATCTTATCCGCCAAGGCGTAGAGTTCTTCCACAGTCTGCAATAAATTATAATAAAACGAATTAAATATTGTTCTATAACTAAAATAAAAAAAAATTCAAGGAATGCACGTTAAAAACAAGTCCTCTTTGATATGTTTGAATAATGAAACGAATAGAATCGTGGTATTACAATATAATATAAACGGTAGGTAACGAACGCGGTGATAACATGTGATCTAGCTAGATCGTTAGTTCTCAAAGTTGTTCGACGCGGTTGTTTTGTTATTGAATTTCTACCATATTCCCAAAACTCGACATCAAATGTGAAGATTAGATTTAACTATGGAAATTTGCGTACGCCAACGTAGACCCCCGTCGAGTCTTCCGTGGACACCTGGGGGTCCACCTGGATCACTTTGGGAACTAAGAGTCTATATTGTAGGTATCAATGTACTTAACGGAGAAGGAAAAATTTTTGAGGAAACCTGCGTGCTCGTATGAATGTGTAAAGTCTACCAACCCACACTAGGCCAGCGCGGTGGACTACGGCCTAGTCCCCCTGCTGATCAGGGAAGGTCCCTGCCGCTGTAGTGGGGATCAATATGGATTGGATATGATGATAGTGATGAAAGCTTGACTACGAATATCGCCAGAGCGGTGCTGATTCAGACACACAGACCTACTCATTGTTGCGTAAAAGCAATGAGCGCGCCACCGCGAGCATGTGCGAGGTGCTGCAGTGGGCCGCAGCGGCAGCATCACTCTTATTGGATACGTAAGGCATTGAACGATTTCCGAGTGGAGTTCACCCACACGTGGCACCTTTAGACTGAGACGCTTTTGGAAAGGCGTGCTTTTTGGTTTATTAGAACAACACGCAAAATTGTGGACAATCATATTTGCTCGTATAAAGCCCTAGGCTCCCTCTTTAAGTCAATATTGACTTTAAGGGCTTAGGTGACAGCGTGTCTTATGTAACCAAACTGTTCTGCCTTCTCCAGGGAACTTTAAAACCTTTAAAAGTACAGGTGACAAACTGACGTGACGTTTATTGCCACACTCAACAACTTATACACATATCGACGGCTGAAAGATAATAGGATATAAGCGGCAAAAACCGAATTGTTCAGGAGAGCAGTATAAAGTTTGAAACTGCAGAAAAATGGATATAACTTTTTTATTTATTGTCATGTGTCGTGAATATGGAAATAGCTCTATAATCAAGAAAAATAAAGTCATTAATTGGCAAAGCATTTATTTATTTGATTCGACGTTGTTTTATGTGGTTTTATGCCGCTTAGATCAATTGATATTGATTAGATCAATCAATTGATTGAGTTTTTTTGCTTCGGCATAAGTGACAAAGAACTCATTGTAGAGCCATAGCAGTAAGCGCATTCGAAAAAGCGCACAATTTTAAGTAGGATGGCATTCATAACTCGTTTACGACCAAAATGTCGCTTATACCCTATTACCTTTCACCCGTCAATATAGTGTTTCAGTTCATGGGCATAGGTTCACTTTTCACAGACACGAAGCAGTTTTCTGATGTCACAACAGAGTGTACTCTGTTGTGACATCAGATATAATGTATTATATAAGGTGCCACAGATCGATGTACTCAGCACTGACATGTCATGTATGTAACTTAAAATGGTTGACCCAGAAGTAATCAACATGACAATCAACATGTAGAATTCTGCGAGAAACGATCAGCGTATTAATGTACAAATTAAAAAGTACGTATGATGTCAGCCGTTTGTCGTATACCGCACTCTATCCGATACGGTTCCAAAATTGTTCCCACCAATCTGACACTAATGACTTCGTGATCATACCAACACTTCAAAAATGTTTACTTGTTCTAGCGGTCTAAGGTCAAAGGGATTGGAAAGGACGTTGTTGTATAACGCTAGATAATTTTCTGTATACATATTAAGTAATGCATTAAACATTATCCTAAAATTAATATAGAGATAGTAATGGTTGATTTGTTAGTAATACTAATTATTTTTCACAATGGCACTACAATTGCCTTTATTAACTTCACCGGAAAGTAAAAGTGGCCCGGCGCACAGGTGTAAAATATCGCTAGTACTCTTAATATACGCGGCCCAACACGCTGGATTTGTTCAATGCTGAGGTGATCTTGATTACGAAACACGATAATAATGATTACTAATAATATATTGATGCCTGTGTTTAGATCATAAAATTAAAAGTAAAATTATTCTTTACCCGCGGTTCAGCTCTCATGGATTACTTCCATAAATTATTGTCACCCACAAGGTTTTCAGGGAAAAAATAATGTAACTATGACACCGTTGGTTCTTTCATTATATCCACGTAAGAACGTCGACTACACGTTGTTGGTTTTTTCATGGGTGAAAAATGAAACATGAAATGAATTTTAAATTTATTTTCCACAACAAGCTTATTAAAATAATAAAAGAAAACAATAGCAGTATTATAAAACTAAATAAAGGTGGACTGGAGCCTAAACTAGGGGAAGTCCTGTATATCAGGTTTCCGGTCCCTCTTCCGCGGAATATTAATTATCCTAAATATAACTAATCATTACATGCAAGATGAAAACAAACTAATTAATGAGATAAAGAAAATAACATAAAAATTCTCGCATCTATAATTTTTTTTTTAAAAGGCAATGTATTATAAATAAATATCAGGTACCCTTATGAATTCACTATAAATATTAAACGCCACCGATTAATTACACACATTTTACTTTAACGTAGATGCAATACACAGTATAATAAAACTGTAATTATCCATTTCTTTAGTTAAGTATCAGGCAAATATTAGGAGACTGATTTTTGTAGAACATTTTGTTTGAAAGCTTATGATTAGACTTAAAATCTGGGCTATATTTTATCTAGCCACTATGACGAAAGCTTGAGAAGTTATAATAAGACTATATTTTTCAGAACCAATTGCAATCAATATTATGTGAATTTCCAATTCTATTTATTTATTTATTTTACACTTCATGCATAAAACATGTAAAGGCGGACTTAATGCCTTAGGCATTTCTACCAGTCAACCTTATGCTAGTGCAGAGATATAAAAATAGGTGTATTCGTAGACGAAGAGCAAATGTGGTATAAGATGAATTCTATTACTATCATCCATCCCCATTCCATATTCGTGCAGGACTACAGGGGTCTCTTCCCTGTTCATGAGGGGGACTATGTCGTAGTTTGCTACGCTGGCCTAGTGCGAGTTGGTACCCTTCATATACCCATGCGGCATCTAGTTTTCCTCAAGAAGATTTTCTTTTTTGTTGAGTGTCAACTAAATAGAGTGTACTTGAGTTGGAACTAACCCAGTAGTAGTACGGCACCTGATCGAACCCACTTACTTTTGATTGTGAGTCGTGTCTAGCGCCACTAGACCACCAATGTACTATGTACAATATGTACGAGTAGATCACATTTTTTTTATAGATATTTGCTTGTGAATCGGGATGTTCACGAATGCGGAACCGCGGACAACAGCTTGTTTATATAAGCACAAAATACCAAATATTAATAACTTTTAATAACTTTTACAAACACATAAAATCCAAAAAATAACTCTAATCCATAATATTAATAACTTTTACAAACACATAAAATCGTACGGCATTTAAGATGTATTGAATTTTATTCCTCTTTACTGCCTAATATTATGTCAAATTTTTTAAGGCTGCAAGACCACGATTGTATCGTCAATTTTATGAATACATAAGTCTACTTCGCATCAAAGTGGTTCAGGTACGATCGCTATTCAAATAATCCGAAATGGAATGCCGACAGTTACTGATCTCTATTTAAATAATATCCGAATAAATATTTATCGGTCCTCGTTCTAAGGCACTGATCGTCAAGTAAAACATAACGTAATGGACAACTTTAACTCATTACAATTCATCAGTCATTTCGTACCAGTGCATACCTTATTACATTGAACAAGTTTATTTTTTATTCTGCGCATATTTTAATGCTACAAGTAATATTTATTTCAAAAGAGTTAAGTGAACTATTGTAGTTATTTAATGTTAAATACATTTTTTAAACCCGAAACCTGAAGAGTTCAGAGCCTTTTACATGCCATTACACTTGCGTGCGATTTTCTTAGGAATATTTCAAATTAATCGTTGTCCGCTGCTCCTCTCGTGTGGTCTAAATATTTGACAGATATTTAATTTTTATTGATAATTTTGCTCCTAATTTCTAACCTTTTACAATTTGTACTCAGTATACCTAAGCATTTTCGGGATAATAAGTAACCTATAATATTTTCATAGTAATCTCCTATTTGTCGATGAAAATCCCGTTGATATCGGTTCAGCCATTTAGGAAATTAGCCAGGATAAAGGATAGAGAAAGATAAAAGATAAAGGACAGACAGACAAAAATTTTGTAATCGGCGTTTTGGGCGGCATTACGTGTAAATAGTCATATAAGCTTAAAGCCTAAGAAAATGTTGTATTTATGTATGTAGATGAACTTTTGAGTTATCTATTTGGCTGTATATTTGTGTATCAATGAGATGAACTCGAGTATCACGGGCCATGAGTCATTACCAAGACCGCCACAGTTAATGCGGGTGAAACTGCGGTTTGCAACTGTATCTAAATATATCGCCGATGAAAACTGTGACCGGTCCAAATGTTCGGAAGTCGTATAAATACTTCATGAATTCACGGCATGTGCCGCTTTAAGTGGGACGCTGTGACTGTTTATACGTCTACAGTTAAAAATAACTAAAACAACGATCTCTTTAAAAAAATTACGTAATCTTGTTTATTTCTAATTTGTTTGTCAAAGAATATTACAATGTCTCTTCACTCTGGTCGAAATTATCTAGGTCAGGATTTGATTTAATTACAAAATGTGTGTTTACGAGGCGAATTTTAGACTGATTATCGTCCCCCCCTCCTTCACATTAGGTAGAATTTTTCTGACCTTCCTTTAAATTATTTAAATGTATATTTTGTCCGTTTATATGCCGTGTGATATTCTTTATTGTACAAATCACAAATATATGGTTATTAAAAATAAATGTACATTGCTTAATCCACAATTGAGTTTTCTACCAGCGATCCTTTGATATTCGAAAAATGCGGCAGTCCTTGTGAACGTATAAAGTACAACCCTTAGTTCATATACTACATAAAATAAATAATTAAAATACTATACATAACAAATGTGTATACTTTGCAAAAACAAAAATTAAATATAATCATTAAAGGGTCATTACCTTACTCTTGAATACATCTAAGGAACACCTCTCACGTATGCGATGTGGAAGTGAGTTCCAAAGTTTAGCAGCACGTAGAGTGGATGAACCGTCAGAACGGGATGAAAAGCGAGGAGTGCGAAGAAGGAATGAGGTAGCGGTGCGGCCAGGTTCAACCTTTAGAATTAGTTACTCAAAACGCTTTTGGAGATATACTGGGGACTTAGGATCATGAAGAATTGAGAAAAGGAGAGCTAATGTGGATTTTGACATTGCCGGATTGGTAACCACTTCAATCTCGACGGGAACTCAAAGACGCTATTATATATCCGAAAGCCGAAAATGAAGCGGATACATAGACTTGCAGTCGTTCAAGTTTATCAAGTAGTTCCTGAGTAGCATTGTGGAAGAAGAGGTGACTGAGAAAGTGTTATTTTTGTTGAATCACACTAATATCCTAACCAATGTAAATCAGAATGTGAGATTGTTTGTTTGTTACGTTTTCAACGTTAATCACTCAACTGATCATCATGAAATTTTGTACACACATTGTCAGGGGTACAGAGAAGGACGTAGAGTACCTTTATCCCGAAAATACAATGTTTGTGAGACATAGAAAACATTTTATTTTCAATTGTCTGTGACATGTATTTAAGATCATTAACGCGAGTGATGTCGCGGGTATAAGATAGTAATATTATAAATGTATAATTTTGTGAGTGAGTATAATGGATTTGAGTGGAATTTGGAATAGAGATGGCTACGTTCTGGATTAACGTTTAGGCTACTGTTTGTTCTGGCAATATGTTCAACATAAATGTTAATTTGATTTCTCTCGTGACCGAAGCCGCCGGCAGACTTCAGTATGGTGCTAGCAGTAAAATGTTACTTCTTATCGCTGTAGCCAGAGTATCTCGCAGTCGGTTCTAGCGGTGCAAACTGAGAGCAATGGAAGGACTATATTATTATGCCAGGGCCACAACGCAAGTATATAGTACTACTGGCTGTTCCCCGCGGCTTCGTTCGCCCGTTTAATTATTTTTTTCTTTATTTTTAATTACCGTAGTATCTCTTTGTAAACGACGTTTGCGGTGTTCCATTTTGGGGCTAAAATTACTAAGCTTAGTCCGTTTGGGGTGAAATTTTGAAAAATGCCATTATACGTGTACATTTATTTTTAACCAGAAGGGGGTTTACTAAGTTTCGTGCTTCTACCTTAAAAGTGACGAACTTTCCAAATAAACTTACAACTCCTAATTCACCCCCTTAAGGGTTAAGGGTGAAATTTTGAAAAACGTTGATATACGTGTACATTTATTTCTAACCAATAGCAGTTATGTTAAATTTTGTTCTACTTACTTTAAAAATGACGGATTTTCATACAACCCTTTACCCCTTATTTTACCCCCTTAGCGGAGAAATTTTCAAAAATTCTTTCATAGAGGATGTATACAATATAAAAGGCATCAATTGCCAAAATTTCAAGTTTGTAGTCTCAGCGGTTTAGGCTCTGCGTTGATGAATCAATCAGTCAGGACAAGTAATTATACGTACATATATGTATAGATAAGCAAGTATTGCACATTGTATTGTACGTACATTGGTGATGCAGTGGTTATAGACACGACTCGCGCTCGAAAGTTCGCGGGTTCGACCCGGTCCTGTACCACTGAGTTATTTCCAACTTCATTCATTCATGTACGGTCTACATTGCAAACACCAACGTATTCAACGTAGAAGGAAAACTACATGAAACTACCTGCATGTCTACATGGGTGTGTGAAGTATACCAATTTGGACTAGGTCAGCGTGGTACGGCCTAATCCCACTCCTGATCAGAGGAGGTTCGCGCCCCTTTAGTGAGGTCGAATATGGATTGGGGATGATGGGTATGAAGTAAGTAAAATAGTCTGAACGCCGACACTAACTATTCGCTGTGCATTATGTTCGGAGATAACGATTGCAATCACCTTTCGCCATCGGACTACTAGGCGCACGGCGAGCTATCGCCCCTACCTTGTAGACATCCCTGCCACTGTACGAAGCGATTTGTTAAACTAAACCTTTATCTAGTTCATAAAAGTGCAGCCAAACACTGGAATATTCTTCCTGCTTCAGTATTTCAGTCCGATTATAATGTAGGTGTCTTTAAGACAAGAGTGAATACGTCATCATCATCATCATCATCTCAGCCCAAAGACGTCCACTGCTGAACATAGGCCTCCCCTAAAAATTTCCAGAAAGATCGGTCTTGCGCTGCCCTCATCCAGCGGCCTCCCGCAACCGTAACCAGGTCGTCAATCCACCTTGTGTAAAGCCTGCCCACTCTCCGCTTTCCAGTTCGTGGCCGTCACTCCAACACCTCACGGTCCCAACGGCCATCGGTTGTTCGTGCTATGTGCCCTGCCCATTGCCACGTCAGCCTACTAATACGCTGCGCTATGTCAGTTACTCCTGTTCGTCTGTGAATACGTATTCAGCATTTATTTTCAGTATTTATTTTATTCAGCTAATACGTTTTATCAACCTAGGTTACATCGCCACTTACTATCATGTGGATTTGTAGTCAAGTACTAACTTAAATATGGTAAAACAACCATTTATAAACCACGCTAATATAATAAATAACAAAAAGCTTTTGTTTGTTTGTTCTGTTTATTTGTATTGTTACATATTTTTTATTTCAACCGATGAGCGAAATTTCTTTTGATAGGGAGGTAGATTCATATTTACTTGGTAAGAGTTATGACTCACCAACACCGTCATAGTTTTCAGAATTGCGAGTGAAGTTGCAGGTTTCAGTTACTACAGAGTACCTCACGAATCCTTAGTGTTGCCAACGTATTTAAAAATGATTGTTATCAGGGTAAACATAAAGATACAGAGAAAACATATTTTACTACTTAAAATCATATTTTCATAAAATCATATTTTCTTAATATCATATTTTATCAGTTTACCATTTATAATCATATTTTTGGTCAAAATTATCGGTTGAATGTTTTTTTTTAGTTCATATTATAGGATTTAATTTAAAAACTAACATGAATAAACTAAAATTAATTTGAGATTTTCTTTCTTTAAAGCTTTCTTTAAGCTTAACAATATTTTTACACAAATTATGTAAAAATATTGTATGTAAAAAATGATTGCGATCCCGACGTATGTCACATTATCTCGAATTTTAATGTTCCAGTTCGGGTACGGTTTGACCTATCTCGATTAACGTGATATATATGTATGTTATATTATATACGTTATTTACATATTTCGAACGTATAAAGAAGATAAACATATGAACGTCGATATATTTAGAATAGAATTCTGGTACAAAGTTCAATGTGTCATGTAGCATGCGATTTTTAATATAAGGCATTAGATCTTAGGATACACACATATTTAACCTACTTCGTTTTAAATAGTTTCTAGAGTAGTTATACTAACTTGTTTATTTAAAAAAAAAGTTTTTAATTTTTATTTAATTTTATACTTTAACCTTCCCTAAGTACTTAATAAAATACTTTAATAAACGTACTATAAAACACAACGTGTGGTGTCTGAAAAAATTGCGCTGTTATTGTTAGTATACTAGAGACACAGAGCATTTTTCTCTTTTTGAAATCGATTGAAAGTAATAATGCAGCTTTAAGGTAATAACAGCGAAAGTACGTTTGTCAGTCAGTTTATAAACTCTCAATCGATGATTTAGTCGATGGCAAGAAAACCATAAATCATCATCACCGTGTACTTATTATGACTATCACAAAATTATTCCAAACAAAGCTGCGAGTTTCAGGGTATAAACAATATACTTTAGATTTCCCCGTAAACCAGTATATTTATTCGATAATGAAAAAAGAAAATTCATGATCAAGTTTCTGAGATTAATGTGTTTAAAAACAGCCAGGTGGAGGAGTTCAATTTAAATAATGTTGAAATCGGTGAGACGACACCTGGACTCGAAGTGAGTGTTGTAAACGCACTGTCAGATACGTACCGTCAGATTCTTGAGTGTTTTGACGTCACTGGTTTCGTATTTGAGCATTGCGAATTGTTCGTCCGTGAAGCGAACGCCTTTCTCAATATCGATTTGTTTTTGTTCCTCCAGTTCTTCGTGGCATTTCTTGAGAAGCTGTTCTGCTGTTAGTTTTTCACGTTCCTCTTCTGCGTCCATGGGTTCGGCTTCTTCATCCATTGACTATAAATTAATTACGATAGGTTGATTATATGGATGTTAGAATACTCCATGTGATTGTTGGGATCTAGTTGTTAGTAGATGTCACCCCTTTCT
Organism: Thaumetopoea pityocampa; assembly: GCA_017165845.1. Classification (NCBI taxonomy): domain Eukaryota; kingdom Metazoa; phylum Arthropoda; class Insecta; order Lepidoptera; family Notodontidae; genus Thaumetopoea; species Thaumetopoea pityocampa. Next base: position 21,086 of record WUAW01011437.1, on the reverse strand, counting down.
CGCGTGAATGTCTCGTAAAAGTTGATCAAAAGAAGTACATATAAATTATATTTAATATATATAGCTTAATTTTACATCATTATCATTATCAAGTAGGCAGTGTAAGAAACTGATTTGAGATTTTTTTGTAAAGTGTGAACGTATTAATGTAGGTATTTAAAATATCATCGCTAATGACTACTCCTTCGGGGATGTGATAGTGATAGCCTGCTACGTTCTTTTTTATATCATGGATGTAAACGATTGTTTGCACTGAGTAGCTCAATTGATAGTGAATGGCTGTCAGACATAAATATCTATAAAAAATCGAGACAGGTTGATTAGTTGAAGTATGAAAAGATTACATGAATAGAACCGTATTTTAATACCTAATAACACCGGAGCGGACAGGTTTTTTAATGACTGGATTATTTGTATGTATAATTTATTTGTTAAATGGAACCGAGCAGTTTATTTAATAAAAGCAGGTATCTTCAACAAAATAGCAATCTTTTGGTACCCCAGAATATCAAATGACAAGGAAAAACCGATACTATTTGCCTAAAAGGAGTACCCTGAACTAAGTCGACCTATAGAATTGTAAATATTCGCCTAGCATTGAGATGAATTATTATTAATTCACTTAGTTTAGGAAAATGTATTTGAAGTGTGGTTTAAATAAATAGTCTACTTATAAAATTCGATAAAAAATATTCGACAAAAATTATGTAGGTAAATTTAAGTCTTACGTGATCATTTTTCTGCGACGCCTTCAATTTCCGGTAATATGCGTCAGCGCGTTTCTTGGACGCGCGCGCGACTTCACGATTGACCATTCGCCAGAAGACGAAGACCGGGTGGTGAAACAGTTCTGGAGGACACTCTTTGAGCGGTGTTTTTCCAACTAGGATCAGCCGCTTCAGCCTTTCCATTTCATCGAGCTATCGGTTTAATAATTATTTAGTACGATTACATAGTTCATGGATTACGATGTGGAATGATATATTAGATGAATGTAAATATTTGTACGAGTTGAAATTAGTGTGAAACATAACATATATATGCATAACTTCCTATGAGTGCTGTGAGAATCAGCTGAGGGATGCACCAGGACAGTGGGCAACAGCGTTATCCTGCGATTAAACCAGCATCTACTGCGATCTCCAAGACGCCTGCAAATCGTGGAGAATTATGTTAGAGGGATCTACTGTTACCCTCACATTTGACAAGTGCCTCCGGAGGATATGGAGGAGCCGCATAATCAGCAGAGGGCTTCCGCAAGCTGTAGTTGATGATGATAATATAAAATCGTTTTTTATTATTAAATTCATGTATCATATTTCAAGTCGATCAATTGTTACCACCAACGATGGACCGACGAAAATTTTACAGGAATAATTAGATTGTACAATTATGATGATTTCAAATATATTTATATTTAAAATTAACATAATATAACATATATATGGTATTAGTGCATTGGTGGTGTAGTGGTTTTAGACACGGCTTACGATCGAAGGGTCGTGGGTTCGAATCCCG
>WUAW01011430.1:1101-13090 GCA_017165845.1 Thaumetopoea pityocampa | reverse complement strand
TGTCAAGATGATTAAAAAGTTGAATTTTTAAAAATGTGCGAAATAGCGAATTGTGCGAAAGTCGAGGGCCGCCTGTAATCCTCTGGTGTTGGCGGTGCTGATAGGCGGCGTTGGAGATTGCTCACCATCGGATGACAGCCATGCTCGTTTGTAACTTTTATTAGATATGTACCAAATACAATAAAAAATGTGGCTAAGGTATGTGGAATTTTTTTGTTTGCATGTTACTTACTATTGTGCATTCTAGAACAGTCGACGAATGAAGAGGATGGGTAGGTGAGAGAGTAATGATGATATAGCAACAAAAAGATATTGCAAATTCGCCTTTGGGCGATGCTTTTTGTGATTAATACAAGAAAATTAGGTGAAACGATTCAGAAATATTTATCAATATAGAAGTAGTATTTGAACTAATCTCTGGGTTAAACAGTTTACCATGGCTGGCTTACCATGGGTTAAAAAATTAACATAAGTCTGATCGCCAATTCCGTCAAAAATACTAATCGTCGCAGGGATTGTAGGGGCTATTGGGATGACGTAAAACGGCACGTCATTCTAACCCTGTCACAACCATATCTCTTGCAATAAGAGCAGAGCCCGGTCTAGTCCTGTATAATGCTCGGATAAAGCAAAAATATGACGAAACATTTAATTTTTGGTATTCTTTAAGGTAAGGATGCTGGGATTAGGTATTAGACTAATATACAAAAAACTGGATTTCTTTATTATTGTAATTTATTAGCTATTGTTTTATGTGATTACAATTATAAATATTCGAGAGCTTAATAAATTAACGTTAATATATTGAAAACAATTACAATAAATATTGATTATATTTAAAAATATTACAAGTATTGAAACAGTAATTATATTACAAAACAAACTACACAGTTTTACAAACAACAGCTCATGATTCTTAAGGTAAATAATCTGAAAATATAATCAAGTTTTTGCAATACTGTATTTAATATTTATAACCATTATACATTAACGTAATAAACTACCCCCATCTAAAACATAGTGAGATCCCGTAATACTTTTAGCTTTATCACTGGCCAGGAACGCGACAAGCGCCGCCACTTCATCCCCTTCAACAGCCTTCTTCAAAGGCACATTACCCACTACATTTGTAGTGAACAAAGCCAACTGGTCCTCATTTAAGCCAATATTCTTCAACAAATTCGTTTTAACGAACCCGGGATTAATTGAATTGACCCTAACGCCATCTGGTGCTAACTCCAAAGCGACACATTTGGTGAATTGATCCAGTGCCGCCTTAGAAATATTGTACGGTAAAGCCATTGTACTTGGCTTTGAACTAGCGATACACGACATATTAATTATACAACCTTTTGTTTGAATTAAATGCGGTACAGCGACCATCGTTAGATGATACACAGATCTCATATTAGTGTTCATAACCGTGTCGTACGTTTCCAACGATGTATTCTTGATTCCGCCCATTCCTATAACGCCGGCGTTATTCACTAAAACGTCCAATTTACCATAATGATTCACCGCTTCATTAACGATCCTTTCCACTTCGGTCTCTTTATTTAAATCTCCTGTTATCGGCAAAGGTTTGATGCCTTTAGCTTTTTCGCAGTACAGAGCAATTCTCTTCAAATTAGCCTCTTTACGACCGACAAGAACAAGTTTTGCTGATAATTTCGACAAGTAGATGGCCGTGGCGGCACCAATTCCAGAGCTAGCGCCTGTAACTAACACAACTTTGTCGTTAAAATCCATTTTGTGCCCAATTTGTTTGTTTTAACAGGCCAAACAGCTGTTTTAACACGACACAGTTATGAGAAGTGTTGACATGGCTGCGTTATTAATTTCTACTAAATATAGTTTGGCATGAGTCAGATATATCAAAACGTACCTAACTAAATATGGTTACTATTTAAATATATATCAAAATGGCTGATATAGAAAACTGTTGTCATATATGTTACGTAGACTTGTTTTGTTTTATACACTGCAAGCATCCTGGACATCCATAACAAATCTAATCAATTTGGATTATTATGGAAACTTAAACAGTTGCAAGTGAATGCAGGTCCTAATGTATATTATCATAAGTTTTACACAACACTTATCAACTAAAACTGCTAATTATATTCGAACTGTTACTCTTGTGTACTCGACTGTTTTTTAGAATTCAGCTCACCAATAATGCCATATTGTTCTGATGATGTGATGAAAACAGGGATCAAGTTGTATCTTCAATTCTTCTGGACCGAATTTGATGAAACATGCCCTAGTATTTAAGTCGGTAGAGTACGTCTAACACAGTAACAGTTTGACCGAAATCTACTCGCCGGTTTTTACGTGAAGCTCAAACAAACAAACAAACATCAACGGATTTGGTTTCAGAAGTCCTTAATTAGTCGATCTGAGTAGTTTTTTTTATATCTTTGACTTATAAAATTTTACATGTATAGCTATAGTATTTAAAAAATAAAAAAATACTGTCAAAACGCTATTCCATTTTACATGTGAGTTAAATGTACATATATTGCTCGTTACAATAATAGGCACGGCAATCTGCTCACAGGCATATGACTATTACAGGATAGTGTAAACAAATTATATAGTGTTTACGGTCACGTCGCATCACCATTACACTTTAAATTATGGCTATCCATGCCGTATATTATTATCTGTACATATATAATTGTCCTGACTGATTGATTCATCAACGCAGAGCCTAAACAGCTCGTGCTACAAACTTGAAATTTTGGACGTTGATGCCTTTTTTACGTTGTAAGTATCCATTATGAAAGGAGTTTTGGAAATTTCACCCCCAAGGGGATAAAATAAGGACTAAACAGCTGTATGGAAGTCCGAGATTTTCAAAGTAATAAGCACGAAATTTAATGTACTTAATTCTGATTAGAAATAAATGAACACGTGTATTGGCGTTTTTTTTTTCAAAATTTTCCTCCTACAAGGGTGAATTAGCAATTTTAGCCCCAAAAGGGAACACCGCAAAAGTAGCTTACAAAGAAGTAGTTACTACGGTAATTAAAACTAAAGATTAAAAATCTAAACACACGAGCGACGCCGCAGGCAATAGCTAGTTATTTATATTCATATTTATTGTTATTCCCGTAGTCAATATAGATTTTTTATAACATTTAAGAGAAGAATTTCAATGGACGTCTGGGATGCGATTGCGGGGTCTTAATATTTTAATTTACAATATCTTACTATGTTAATTTATTCTTTTTCTTTTAAATTAAAAAAAATCTAATCAATGCTTTTTCTACTAAACTGAAAGTCGACGACAAATATGGTAACACTGGCACAATATTTCTTGACGAGAACTTCACGCGATTCAATGGCGCTCTGTTTAAATTGTCCGGCAACAAGCTCACTGACCAAATATAACTAAATAAATACAAGGTTAATTGATATAGAATTTCATACAACACACACTTATACTCGTAAAGTATATTAATTAATTTAGCGGCACAAGCTCTGAATATGTTTACTGTTAGGTTAAACTCGTTTAAATATTTTGTAACAATGATTTCACGTTGTTTTTATATAACAATTCAAAAACGGGTATTTATGGTCTATATTTCAGTATGTGGATAAAAAACTGTTACAGTGACAAATTTATTACATTAATTTTAGATTTATATTAATTACAGATTATCATAAATATTTGTAATACACCATAAATGCATATTTAAACATTAGTTCGTAATATAATTAAAATTCAAATTTCGGATATGTTGATTTCATAAATTTTATTTTCATATGAAAAAAGTATGAAATTGATTTTTATCATCTAAGAGTTCTCTTAAAGATTAAGGATACTATTTCAGCTGCAACAATCCATAATTTCTACTGAATAAGCAACCAGATACATTGGTGGTGTACTGATTATAGACACGACTCACGTACGAAAGATCGCGGGTTCGATCCCGGTCCCGTACTACTGAGTTATTATTTCTAATTCATGTACAGTTTACGTTGTAGACACCAATGTACTCAACGGAGAAGGAAGACTTCATGAGGAAACCTGCATGCCCGCATGGGTGTGTGAAGTCTACTGATCCGCACTAGGCCAGCGCAGTAGACTACGGCTTAATCCCCCTCCTGATCAGGGGAGGTCCGTGCTCCTGTAGTGGGGACGAATATGGGCTGGGGGCGATGAACCGATAACAGAAAATAATAATAATATTATTTCTACACATATTGATCTAGTCTCAAACTGGTATTCCTTGTATCTTGGGTACTAGACAAGGGTAGACATACTTATATAGATAAATACAATACATAAGTAGGTAAATATGTCTATGACTCGGATTCATCACACAAATTTTACCCCTATCAGAATCGAACTCGGGACTCATTGACACAGCAAGTAGAGTCACTGACACTGTACTAGTACTGTACCAGTCGTAGAAAACGTGAATATATTTAAGTAAACGCTAAGATCATGATGCTTGCGTTATTCGCAACACAATAAGTTAAATACATCTATCTATACTATTATAAAATTGTTAAATGTCAAATTTTATATAAATCTATGATTGTTTCGGGACTTCCCATGTAGGGGAAAATCGATATTCACGCGGGCGAAGCCGCGAGCATAAGTTAGTACTATTATAATATTGTTAAATGTCAAATTTTTTAAATCAAAGATATTTAAAAAAAATTACTCAGATCGACTATTCAAGGGCTTCAATTCAAATCCGTCGAAGTTTGTTTATTCGTTTGTTCGAGCTTCACGCAAAAACCAACGGGTAGATTTTGGTCAAACTATTACAGTCGTAAAGGTACTATTCCAGTAGAATTGAAGATGCAGCTTGATCTCTGTTTTAGTAGCCGCCGTTGAGGTACGAGAGCTCAAGTAATAGTGGTTCTAAGGTCTTTATATAAATCTATGATTGTTTCGGGACTTCCCATGTAGCGGGAAATCGATATTCACGCGGGCGGAGCCGCGGGCTAAAGCTAGTTATGACATAATGGTCCTCATACGACGGCGGGTCACGTTTGTCTACGAACGTTTTAGTTTCTGTAAATCATTGTCCGTGAGGTCGCCGTGTGGCGGCGGCTCCGGGCCCACGGCCGCGTCCGTTACTCACGACAAACGACAACACGAATTTATGTATCTGTATCGGGACACGGGCAACTAGCGGTCTGACCCGGCCGCGCTCCGGCGCGAAGTACCATATTATTCATAGTAAAAATTTAAAAATTTCGAGTTTTTACCTTAGCAATAACTTCAGTAGAATGGTTTTTGAACGATTTTTATTGTTACCATTATCATCATTAGCCATTGGTAGTCACTTTTAGACACGGTCTTCTTCTCAAAAGGAGGGATTTGCAATAATTTTCAGCATGGCAGGCGTTTTGGAGATTGCAGTAGTTTTTAGATTTTGATTGAATAACAGGACAGCGCTGCTGTTCTTTCATTCAATTAAAACGCCTGCCAAGTTTGGAGATTATGGCAAGCTCTGATTTTAAGCAGGAGGCTCATATCCAGCACTGGACTTCTATGGGTTGGTAATGATGATAAATTTTTACGGACATTAAATCTTTACAATAGTGAGAAATGCGTCTTATTATCTCTATCTCACTTGTTTATATGACACTCTTGAGTTCAGTAGTGCATCTTGATTCTGTATCTCTTTCGTCCGCAAATGTCAACGCATCGGTGTGTACAGTCTTTACTGTACACACCAATGCGTTGATCAATGCGTTTGCTCTAGCAATCAGAATTCCAGTCAGTTCCAAACGATGCATCTGAAACATTGTTACAGCTCCAAACTTTTTAAATACTTTAATGTTGCGAAACAGTGATTCAGTTCAGTAATGACTTACAGACGGCTAGCGGACGCCGAACTATGGTGGGCGGGTTGGTGTTGTATCGAAAGATGCGAGTTCAGTTGGTGTTGAGCTGATATGATGTGCGGACAGCCTTATGACAACTCTTGGGAATCGAATAAACTATTATTTTCTCTCAGTTGAAACTGTGTTAGCTCAATAACAAGATAATTTTAAAACGACAACAAAGTATATCTTGCTTTCGATAAAATATCGAATTATAAATTAAAATTTTGAAATAAACATACTATAACAATAAACAATTTATAAATTAAAATGTCGATCAGTGCCATTTATCGAAAAAAATGACTAAATTATAATTGATTTTTGCGGATGGAGGACTTAACTAAATATATTAACTAAAATAGTTAACCTATTTAATAGAATGCTATTTTGACACCAGTCGGGATCAGAGTTGTAGACTTTTACGAGCCTTCCAAAACACGGAGATCAGTCCTAGATGTTAAATTTGCCATTCCATCTAAAATCTGGTAAGTTCAAAGACTGGCTCGAATGTTGATTACTGAGTACCATTGGTACCTACCATAACATGTTCGCAAATATATGTTTATCTCTAAATCATGGGATATCCGTTTCTAGGGCAAGCCATTCGTCTTCGAATGCATTTACATATAAAACATTTCGATATATCAATTCGGCCACGAAATGCAATTTGTGAATGGTGCCCATAAATAACTATTTCCCGTTTGACACATGGCGACCCTTCGCTTAGGCTGGCAACACTGTGGCCTGTTTTCCCGTCTTTATTTGACAGATGCGTTCCGTTCGAGGACCGTAAGGATTTTCAAATCGCGCCCGACTCAAATCAAGTGTGAAATTCAATTGTGCGACCATAAATATTGTCGCTTTGAAAAATGTATCACTACATTTTCTTTTTGTGTTTTTTTTCTGTTGTGAGGATATAGTAGGTATTCAAACTACCTAGGGACTTTTATAAGCAACTGGCCATGAAAGGCTTTCCTCTCAACACATTCCGTATTGTTACGAGTCTAAAAGGTGTTTTTAAAGGTCTTGTGTACGTTAATTTTGAAAATAACGAATAGTTTTAAATAAACGTTATTTCAAAAACAGATCTCCATGTAAAACAGCTGTAGTTTCGCAGTTCATGCGTTGTCTTCGAAATCTATAGTAGTATTATAAAATTGTAAAACTTCATTTATTACAAATGCGAATGTGAGTGTGTTTCTTTGTTTATTACGCTTTCACGCCTTACGTACAACAACCGAACATCATGAAATTTTGTACACATATTATCAGGAGTACAGAGAAAGACATAAGGCACCTTTTATGTCGAAAAAAACTGTTTTCAGAAACAGTTTTATTCGTAGAAAAAAAAATGTATTTTCAACGGTCTCTGACATGTATTTAAGAACATCAACGCAAGCGGAGCCGCGGGTGAAAGCTGCTTAAAGATATATCAATCTGACTTACAGTCAGATTGACTAATTAAAAGTTACTAAAACCGGAACAATCTTTTATTTCCTTCCCTTCATTTTGTCTGTTTTGTTTTGATTGATGAATACCGTTATGCTGAGGGCTCGACACAACGGTTGTGCGCCTATTAAAACCCACATGATATCCGTCTTTGGCCCTTTGGCTGGCGGTCCGTTTGGTAACGGGTGTCTCCTGTATGCAGGGCAACTTGCCCCTCTGACTTCTTGTGGGGACGCACTGGACGTTAGTGTGTTACCTCCACAGATTTGCTGCTGTTCGAGTGACGGGATGCTCTCCCCGCTGCTCGAAGGTCGACCTTCAAGGTGGATGAAGGTAGCTGTTGGCGTTGAGTATGCACACCTATGCCCTCGTCGCCTCTGATGGAAGGGGTTTGTACTGAGCGCTTCTCGCTTGCGCTTCATCGTCTCTTTTACAGTCATGACTACTTCGCAAAATGTAGAAATTGTCAATGATACTGCAGCAAGAATTTATACATTAAAATATCTCTAACCGCAGTTTTGGAGTTTCGCCCTGTATGGAGATTACATATTTAACGGTTAACATATCCACACATAGGCTATGTGGTGCCGGCATAATAAGAACGTCACTCAACCTCTTGAACAATAGGATAACACTACTGTTCGTTAACCCGGTAGGTACACCCTTTAGTTGATCCTCACAGCATCCAAGGGAAGAGACTGAATGACGCTATTATTTTGCCGACTCCACGCTGCAACTTATAATTTACTAGCTTTTGCCCGCGGCTCCGCTCGCGTGAATGTCGGTTTTCTGCTACATGGGAAATCCCGACACAATCATAGATTTATATAAAAAAAACCACAGAAACACTTTTACTTGACCTCTCGTACCTAAGCGGCGGCTACTACAAGAGGGATCAAGCTGTATCTTCAATTCTACTGGACCGATTTTGATGAAACATGCCCTATTATTTAAGTCGGAATAGTACATTTAACACTGTAACAGTTTAACCAAAATCTACCCGCTGATTTTTGCGTGAAGCCCGAACAAACAAACAAACAAAAATCGATGGATTCCGTTTCAGAAGTCCTTAAATTAGTCCATCTGAGTAGTTTGTTTTTCAATATCTTTGATTTTTGAAAAATTGACATTTAACAATTTTATAATAGTAATATAGATAGAAGTCATAAGCATGTGATAATTAATGTGATTTTAATCAATACAGGGTATATCCGAGCATTGTGACAGGCTATTTATAAACTACCCCATCAAAATTCACAATAATTCTTAGAATATATTGATAATATTCAGTTCTATATTACGATCACCGTTCTGACATTCACCTCAATCTTTTTCCATTGACAGCGATAGATCGTCGTTGTGAGATCTTATATCTGATGCCGGTGTTTATATAAAACATTCAGTTTTATGTGAACGCGCGAAGCATGGCGCAGTTAGCTGGATGTATGGCGAGTTACACCTGATCTATCGAGTAATCTGCCGATTGCATCCAAAATAAATGTGTTTTAATACCGAATTCGAGAGATATTCGGTAATAAACATAGTGGGTACATTATGTAAATCCTATGTACTTGTAAATATGTATTTTGTATATCTTAGGACCATTATATTCATATTCTGTATTCACATCACTTTTGTTTTATGGTGGTCAAATAATAAATTTCATTTCATTTTATTTAATTGTTCCTAGCTGTTTTACGTTCTTTACAAAGTTTGAACGAGATGCATTTTTTTGTTAATAGTTCTTAGCCATGGATAGGTGTCCTTCAGCCGTATAAATATTATTTACAGAATTTATAAATGGTATATTAAATAACATTCATTCCAATAAGTAGTATTTGTAGCCTTTTGTATACAATATTCACAACACAAATATGTAAAATACAAAACATATTCATCTATGACATAGATCAGAAACACAAATTAGTACTATGATCAGAAATGAGAACGAGATGCATATTTTATATGTTTGCCATCAATTAGCGAACTTGACTCATAAAACTGTATATATATAAAAATCAATTGCCGTGCGTTAGTTTCACAAAAACCAGAAAATGGCTCGACCGATTTGAATAATTTTTTTTGTTTTGTTCGCCAATATTTATGAAAAAATAAAATTAGGAAAAACCCAAAGTAAGGACCGAAATATCAAAGAAATCGTTTTAGGTGGTACGAAGTTCACCGGGTCACTTAGTCTATACCTATATATACTATTATAAAATTGTTAAATGTCCAATTTTCAAAAATCAAAGATATTTAATAACAAACTACTCAGATCGACTAATTAAGGGCTTCTGAAACCAAATCCGTCGATGTTTGTTTATTTGTTTGTTCGAGCTTCACGCAAAAACCAGCGGGTAGATTTTTATCAAACTGTTACAGTCTTAAATTAATTACAGATTAATTAAAATCGGTCCAGTAGAATTGAAGATACAGCTTGATCCCTGTTTTAGTAGTCGCCGCTTAGGTACGAGAGGTCAAGTAAAAGTGGTTAATATACTTTTTATATAAATCTATGTTTGTGTTGGGATTTCCCCTGTTGCGGAAAACCGACATTAACGCGGGCGGAGCCGCGGGCAACAGCTACTATATAATAATAAGTATTATAAAGAATATAATCAATTTGTTATGTTCATAAGTAGTTTTTGTTATGTTCACAGTTCACAGACATACATCATCATCATCGCGTAGAAGTCCACTGCTAGACATGGGCCTCCTCCTAAAAAAGGAGGGATTTGCCATAATCTCCATGCTTGACAGGCGTCTTGGAGATCACAGTAGATTTTTATTAAATAACAGGATAATGCTGCTGCTCATTATCCTAGTACCTCACTTAAGAGGTTCTCACAGCATCCTCGGGAAGGGATGGAGTGACGCTATTATTACGCTGGCGCTACACAAGAACAGCAGAAACATATATTTTTAGACAAGTCGTAAGCTGAGAATGAAAATAACCTAACTAAAAATTATCAGTTATCATCATATCAGCCCACAGATGTCCACTGCTGGACATAAGCCTCCTATAATGATCGCCACACCGAGCCGCCTGCGTTCACCGATATCTCACGACCTTAAATAAGTCACCGGGTCACATAGTAGACGGTCGATCCACACCAAATCAATTAAAATTATTCCTTTTTGGAAAACGAACATAACGTGATTCTTCACAATGGGGGAGGGTATTTTACGGGCTCATAGAGACGGGAAAAATGTTTATGCCCGTTTTACCAATAATGACAATTCCCTGTAATGGGATCACTTTAATCACTTTATACGTGTCATTTTCTTAAATTTTTGAATTTATTCAGTGTAACATTTTCAATATACGATATTTTTCCTTTATTGACGTCATACCGACTGTCCATGATATTAGATATTATCGTGATCGTGATATTAGATTATTGATCTACCTAGCGTAATAATTTTTACATATTTTTGCGTCATGTATATGTATCGCAGCGCCATCTGCTATCATATTGTAGAATCACGGACACACTAGCACCATCTGTTATTGAATAATGGAATCACTGCAACCCTAGCGATATCTGGTGTGAAGTGTAGGAATCTTAATATCTAGCAAATTTTGACAGTATGCAGACCTTTCGCAATATTTCTCGTCCGTGCATCCAGATCTTTCGAAGGCCGATATAAGGCACGCCGATGCGGCGTTGAGCGGAGTTGAGAGTTGTATAGAAGCGATTCAAGAGCGATTCCAGGTTATAAAAGCGGATGATTATTAGCGGTATACGAGGAATACGATACTTAGTGGAACAATAGTATGTGTAATTTTTAGTGTCATTAAATGTGTTTCAGTTTTGGTGTCCCCCAGCAGTTTCAACTATCGTGAACCCCCAATTCGTAACAATAATTTGAAAAATACAATTTAAAAAATTCTTATCTTAATAAATGTAAATGCAAATAAAACAATAACTAACGCTTGTAATTAAAACGGAGTGGCGTGATCTCGAGCGAATTTTTCTCAATTTCATTGCGATCCAATAAAGAAATGCAAATGAGGTGCGGCCAAGACTTATTGCATGCTAGTGATGTGCCACTATCGTCACGATAAATGGAATAAGATTTCCACCTCACCCTACACTTCGATTTCTACTGTTTGTTTATGTTAAAAGGCTTATACGCAGTTTGCTTTTTATTCATTACCAGCTTTTGCCCACGGCTCCGCCCGCGTGAACGTCGGTTTTCCGCTACATGGGAAATTCCAACACAATCATCTTACTTTATAAAAAAGCCTAAGAACAACTTTTACTTGACCTCTCACACCTTAATGGCGACTCCTAAAACAGGGATCAAGCTGTATCTTCAATTTTACTGGACCGATTTTGATGAAACATGGTGCATTATTTAGATCGGAATAGTACCTTTAAGACAGTAATAGTTTAATTGAAATTTACTCGCTAGTGTTTGCCTGAAGTCCGATTAAACAAACAAACAAAGAAATATCGACGGATTTGGCTTCAAAAGCCCTTAATTAGTCGATCTGAGTAGTTTGGTCTTAAATATATTTGATATTTGAAAATTTGACATATAATAATTTTATAATAGTATAAACTTAAAATATAATTTAACAATTAATGGTGACTAGAACATGCTTCGGAGCCACCAGTGACTGAAACCTTTGTTCATAATGGTGCTAATTCTGCAGTAACAGAACTTAATTTAGTCTCTC
>WUAW01011429.1:1910-14005 GCA_017165845.1 Thaumetopoea pityocampa | reverse complement strand
GGCCCCCACGGCCCTGTAGCCAAGTCGAGTGTCGGTCACCGGTGACCCCCACGGCAGCCAACGTGTTAATCGGCGAAAGTGTGTGTATAGATGTATATAGATGTATGAATCTGGATGAGACGAGAGAAGTGTTTCAGGATTGTAGTATGTAGCGAACCGTGGTCTCTATCTACCCTTATGGGGTAGCGGCGTGAGTGTATGTATTTATTGGGCTATTTTTTTCACTATATTATCTGAAAAGTATTATATGTATGCTTATGGAAACACAATGATCTCAAATTATTTTGTTATCTTCTATCTAATTTGTACTTATTAAAAAAAATTAATCTATTTCACTTTAGAAAAGGCATTTCATTGTCCATCGGTATGTTGTTAAAAAAGCGGTGGCTTTTTTCTGGTATATTGTAATATCTAGACGACATTGGCAGAAAGTGCAGAAATAATTTTCTTCTTCTCATTTTTTTCATAATGGCAATCAGTTGTGAATTCGCGCCATTTCTGCCAGTGTCGAGTGTATATATTTTTGGAGTTATATAATATTCTTCCTGTTAACAATAAAATATCGGTATATCACATTTTATTGCTTCTTGGGATTTTTAAAATCAATCCGACGAATACCACTTTGACTAGGCAAAATTCCGCAGTTCTATTGCCCTGAAAAAATGCGGTCACTTGGCCATGTTAATCACAATTTTACTCTGGCGTTTCAATATTGTTCACGATTATTGACGATTAATACACAAAACAACACCAAAATTATATATTAAACATTACGATAAACTAATATAAAATATTAAAATAAAACTTCAAATGACGCTTCACTCGGGTTCCCGCTAAAACTCCTACAGAAATAATCATTGCTAATATAAAATAGTTTTTTTTCTAACATACAAAACCCTCGAAGCAATGAAATCAATAAAGAAACCTTGAACTTCCTTTTATATGTAGATGGACGCTATATTTACTATCCATTAACTACGTTCATCTTTTTAATTGGGTTCATGGCTTTGTTAACAGTTTTGTAATTAAAACGTGACAATATTTGAATTTGTGAAAGTTATAAATTACACTTTTAAGCAAAATTAATTTATCCTGCGGCTACGTTCACGAGGACTACTATTTTAATATAATATTTAATATTTGAATACTATACTGTCCGGCAAGAGATATATCTCTTTTCCTTTCTCTCTCTTCAGCTCTCAAAGATCCTGTCGATAATGGAATTCTCCATACGTTGATAATAAGAAAATAAGTTTTATTTTAATATTTTTAAACTTTTTAAGGAGGAAATTCATGGCCATCAGTTAAATAATGGTGGTAGAAATTTTAAAGGAGAACGATTCCATGTTAGTTTTTTTTTAAGAAAAAAATATGTCATATATTTAGGAAACATGTGATCAATATAAAATTACATCGGAAAATCAAGAGTGAGATCAAACAACGCATAAATCTAAAAATTCCGAGTGTAACTCAGTATCGACTAAAATGATACTTAGTCGATTTTTTTTTCCACCATCGAATAATCCATATGTACGAGTACCTAGTATAAATATTACATACTACTTATACTAATTAAATGATCATCATCGTCACCGTCGTCGACATCAACAACATAGATACTCGTACATAGGATTACGCCTTTTCCCTGTCTCTCCGTTTGGGAATCGAACCTCGGTCTCCCACGTAACAAGCGGAAATACTAACCGCTATACTACCGAAGAATTGAGGTAGGCAGAGACGGTTTCTTTCCACTTGTTACGGGCACTTTTCGCCCCCGTGAGAAACGAGACGTATCGGGTGGCGAAACAGTGACGTGACGAATCACGACGAATACAACAACGACAACCCATCACTGACCGACTGTAGGCACGGGTCTCCTCTCGGAATGAGAGGTGTCCACCGCGCCGGTCTAGTTCGGTTGGCAGATTTCACACGCCACGCGTCGAGAAAATCTCTCAATGTAAGTTACCTCATGATCTTTTCTTTCACAGTTTGAAGCGAGTGATAATTAATATATTCTATTATACTATTATAAAATTGTTAAATATCACATTTTCAAAAATCAAAGATGTTTTAAAACAAACTACTCAGTTCAACTAGTCGATGTTTGTTTGTTTGTTCGGGTCTTTCGCAAAAACCAGCGAGTAGATTTTGGTTAAACTACTATTATAGGCTTAAAAGTACTATTCCGACGCAAAAACTGCGGCATGTTTCATCAAAATCGATCCAGTGGAATTGAAGATACAGCTTGACCCCTATTTTAATAGCCGCCATTAAGGTATGAGAGGTCAAGTAAAGGTGGTTCTAAAGCTTTTTATATAAATCTATGATTGTGTTGGGATTTCGCATGTAGCGGAAAACCGACATTCACGCGGGCGGAGCCGCGGGCAAAAGATAGTTACTAATACGCAAATAATTTCGAAAAGTCCAAGCTTTCGAACTTAAAATCTAAGACTCACTATGCATAGATGTGCCACTGGGCTATCATTGTTTCAACAAAACGATACCATAGACAAATTTGTGCGGTATTTACTTTTGTCTTATTCTATTTCAGCAGACTGCCTTTGAGATAACAGAGTATTATAAAAAGATTCCGAAAAAAATCCATGCGAATTTCTGAGTATTTGCCATTAGTTCATCTATCTAAAGTAAAGTTGTAGCTGTGTATTTATGTTATGTCATCACGGAAAAATTACTAAACAGCCTCCTAGCTAAGTTGACTTTCTACAATCGTTAATGCCAATAGAAACGAAAAAAATGTTTTAGAATGATATTTCTAATCGCCAAGTCATCCGTAATTTATCGATTAGAAATGTCATTCCAATAAATTTCTTTCGCTTTTATTAGCGTTAACGATTGTAGAAAGTCAACTTGGCTAGGGTGCATATTCGGATGGGATTCCCGTTAATTAATCGCTCATTATGTGCTATAAAATCATATATTTCTAATTATTACCGCTTACTGCCCTGGCCCCTCGAGTTACTACTGTCTCTTCCTACTTCTTCCGAGATATTAGTATCCTATAGTCCTTTTCCGAAATTTCATATTCCTTGCTCAATACACCTTTCCATATTCATTCTCTTTCTTGTCCTCTCCATTAAGCCGTTGGAACGCAATGAGGAACTTTTGAACCTTATAAAATGGCGGCGTCGTGGTTCGCCACCCGATACGTTTCGTTGCCCGCGGAGTCGAAATGTGGGCTGCAGATAGCCTCTTTGCTACTTTAAACGATTGTAGCAGGTGGAAAAAAGTGGCCTCTGCCTACCCCAATGGGAAAGAGGTGTGACTGTTGTATGTATGTAGTATGTACAATGGTCTCTGCCTACCCTTAAGGGATATCGGCGTGAGTGTATGTATGTATGTACCGCTTACTAGCCGCGCCAGAAAGTTTGCCGATTGCGTTGTAAAGTCACGCAAAGATAGAAGCGTTGATAAATGAGTAAAAAAACATGCTAATAAAAGTACTAATCCCTTTGAGCTCAGATTGGGCCATTTCTAACAGGCACGTAATGTAATAATTATGATATTGCGATTGTAAACCAATGAAAAATACTCAAAAAGGTTAGTTTACAATCGCAATATCGGCGGCAGGCCTCGCCAAACGTAACACGCGTCTGGTTGGAAGATCTTCCCTTTTCCTGTACTACCTCTTACCACACTTCGATCTATAAGCTGGTGGTATCCCAACGCGATCATCAAGACGTTGGTGCTCATCAATATCACCGTTCATCATCAGTCATCCTCTTACAAGTCACTACGAAACAACGACTGACTGTTTCAGTGGCAGGACCCTGATTTCTCTGTCAGTTGGTCCCCCCGGGTTCAAATCTTGGTAGGGACGAACTTTATGTGATCAGTACGAATGTCTGTACTCGACAAATAGATGTGTTTAACTATTTTTGTAGTAACATTTATCTATTTCATTATTCTATCTTATTTCATTGTGCCCGGATGTGTTTTTTTTTTGTGTGTGATAATTTACTTACTAATAATATGAAGGTGCTTAATACATAGTGTTGGTAACGATACTATATTAGAGAAGCGTAGGAAGGGTTATTGGTAGTGGGAGGGGTCCTTATCGGCGAACTACTAATAATATGCCTATGATATGCATAGTAAAATTTATGTTACTGTCTCTTTTCTGATGCTAAAATGGTTTTTCTGTTCATATGTTTGATACCTAATACGAATTTCGTACCATCGTTGACAGCATTGTCAACGTTCTTCGAGAAATATTTTACTAAATTGGAAATTTGAATTGAGTTGATAATAGTGTCAAAAGTATTGGTAGAAAAAGAATATTTTGACCAGTCTTCCAGAAACCGGGTGTAATTCTAATTCGTGTCTATTGTTTAAACGTTCATATTATTAGTTTGATTTGTTCATAATAGATGGCGTTGGTTGTAGTGCATATCAAATCTGATTCACGCTTTTAAGATGTAAATTTGATTGCACAGGCCTTTTTTATACCGAGTAGTATTTAAGGAGGAACATTGATACCGATTAATTATTGATTATCAAATACAGCTCTTCAAGTTACATATATATTTTTCTTCATCAACTCATCTAAATCTAATATTCAGTACACATATTTCGCTGAGGGTTTCAGGTCTAATAAATTGACGAAGTATGTGGACAGCCGTATCCCCTGAGGGTGAACTTGTTGCCATACATTGGAAAAAAAAATTAGATTCATACGGATTGGATTCTTTCAGCGAAAGCGAGTATATATAGTAAAATATGATCAACAAATAGATTTTCGAAATTTGAATTTCGAGACAGATAGAAGTTCATTACCTTGGAAATAAAAGGGCCGCGTTTTCCACTCGGCTGTCATAGTTTTTAATTTTTTTTTATTATACTGTTTAACGCAAACGATGTCATGGATACAGCGAGTGTTATGATAAAAATAATTTATGATAGTATTTGATGTGCACATAAGACGAATGAAAGTCAAAGTGCCGTTGTAAAATATTCAGGATTTCGATTTGTTTGTAAAGATTTTCACCGTCTACGTTCATATTCAAAGAGTTTACGTTACGAAAAAAAGTACAGTGGTTGAGTAATGATTTTGATGATTTGTTTATATCGCAGGACTTCTCACTAAAGAATTTAAATACATGGAAATTCTGAAAACAACTATAGTTTTATTTATCTACACTGCATAAACTGATGATATATAAGAGAACTTAATGCATCAGGCATTTATACCAGACGATCATTAGATGTTGTTGATATAACATAAGGTAGGTGAAGTATCTGATGGAAAATGAAGGTGTATGGAACGCAAGTTTACCTAAAGTTTATATACTCGTAAAACATGAATATATTATATACAAATAATTATACGATAAAAAATAAACTAATAAATAAAAGTAAAACATAATATATGAATATATAAATACTAGCTTTTGTCCGCGGCTCCGTCCGCATGAATGTCGATTTTCCGCTACATAGAAAATCCCGAAACAATTATACATTTTATAAAAAAAAACCTTAGAATCATTTTTACTCGACTCTCGTACCTTAACGGCGGCTATTAAAACAGGGATCAAGCTGTATCTTCCATTCTACTGGACCGATTTTGATAAAACATGCCGTATTATTTAAGTCGGAATAGTACTTTTAAGACCGTAACGGATTGATCAAAATCTACTCTGTTTTGTGTGAAGCTGGAACAAACAAACAAACAAACATCGACGGATTCGGTTTCAGAAGCTCTTAATTAGTCTGAGTAGTTTTTTTTAATATCATTAATTAAAAAAAATTAACATTTAACAATTTTATAACAGTAATAGATAGATAATAAAATCTGAATACATTGAGACGAATCTGCCTTTTCACACTGAACAAATTATTTATATTTCTTTATTTGTAATCGTTGCCCACGGCTACGGCGATGATTTATAAACAAACATTTCTTTAAAAAAATTGTGATGAGGAAACGGGTTTTCTTGAGTTTATTTTGTTAAATTTCATTTTGGGGATTAGTAGCGCACCTTTCGACCATATACGAGCTCATATATCCAAACAATAATATATTGCCTTGTGACGCTTGCATGCTGTGTGGCGCCGGCATAATAATAGCGTCACTACATCTGTCCTCGTGGATGCTGTGAGAACCAGCTTAGGGGTGTACCTGGATAATGAGCAGCAGCATTATCCTGTTATTCAATCAAATTCTACTGTGATCTCCAAGACGCTTGCCAAACGTGGAGATTATGGCAAATTCCTCCTTTTAAAAAGGCGGCCTATGTTCAGCAGTGGATTTCTAAGGGTCGGTAATGATGATATGATGATAAAGATAATGATAGTGAAAGCAGACTTGGTGTTCACATCGAGGCATACAAAGTTATATGCCAACCGAGAGAATACTTCTGTAAAAGTTACCTTGGATGGTATTGAATAGATACTTAAAGCACAATCTTGAGGTTCTGGCTGGATGACATGAGTTAGGACATATAAGGTAATAGTCGCACAACAATTGTCGCTCCCGGCCGTGATTCAATACATGGTTAAGAGCGAGCGGTTAAGAGCTCTTGGCAGGCCATCGTCTTATTTTGCGAGCCTGTGCTGTCTATTAAAGAGGAGATAGAGAGAGCTCGGGAGGCAGCGAGCTTGCTGCCGACCCGTCAGAGAGGCCGAAGACGCCAAACGGCGCATCAAAATATGGACTTAAGAACACCGTAAGCTGGGGTCTGAGGGCGATGAGAGGGGCAACTCATACTCAGGGGTAGCTCAGTGACAGAAATTTTTGGACAGAATAACTGAAGAAACAATGAAGACGTTCCTGATGGCGTAGAAAACCACGTCGGTATTACTAGCTATAGCAGGACGATGATCAACGATGATGCTGCCGAAAACATTGATGATGACGCCGGGATGTCACAAGTTACTGATAAAAGTGTGGCAGTAGTGACAATGCAGAAAAATGCAAGATCTTCCGAGCAGTCGGGTATTATGTCTGGTAGGACCTGCCACCGCTCCAACGGTTGATATCAAGTTTTTATATATATTTATGTTTAGTTTTTATGAATTTTTCTTCACCGTGATTCAACTTTCTATGATAGTTTGAACGTTTAATAATTGGACCATCTGTCTATTATGCGTAGTACTATATAAGGAAATATGTTAGGTCGCTGCAAAGGATTAGAATAGATGATTTAATGTGCTTATAAAATATTGACTTTTAACATGTTTATAAAATACTGATAAATTACAAGCTATTTTCAAAACATTTTATCAATAAAAAAAATCAGGTTAGTTGGTATCTGTCCATTTATATTAAATAAGAAAAGTTAAACTCACTTCGAGTGGTTGTTAAGTAAACGTCTTATAAAACAATTTCACTTAGGCAGCAAATATTGAAGAGATTTCACAAATTGACAGTTTCCACTTCCATAAAATCGAAATAGAAGATCGAAATAAAACAAGAGATCTTGACATAATTCAAGTGAATTACTGGAATAGTCGGAATGAGTGGTTACGCATTGCAATTAGGAACGCTGACTTGTTCTCAACGATTCGGCACAAATAGGTAACTTTTCTAGTGCAGGTATAACTTATTAGTTGAGGCAAAGGAAATCCTGCTATAAGACTACTGGCATAAACAACCAGAATTGCCATTAAATAGGACTGCTGGTAACCCACTACGGTAACTTTGGATACTATGATTTTGTACAATTTTAATATCATAATAAATTAGGGTTAATTCTATAATTTTTAAACTTCAATTCGGGTGCATGAGACTAGAGTTTTCTATTGTAGATACGTCGAATTATCGAGAGACCCAAATATGTACAGGTCCTGTCTAGTTTAGCTCCCGCTGGATAACTTAGAGAAGAGGTATTGAATTAAGCCACTTATAGTTTTTCTTATGGTAATATATACATACGTAAAGTCACGTTTTTTCCCCGCTGGGGTAGGCAGAGACCACATCTTTCCACTTGCTAAGATCCTGGCATACATCTTTCGCTCCCTCTACATTCATCAACGCTTTTATACAAGCTTGTCGGTTGCGGGTACTCCTAAACTGGCCTTTCATCAACATGTCTTCTATTTGCTCAACGATTCCTTTCTCTATCCTTGTCACTACATTTTCTTCCATACCACAGATTTCCTTTATCTCACTATTTCTCTTTTTATCCATCAGATTCACTCCAGATGTACTTCTCAAACTTCTCAGAAAAAATAAAGAATTTATTATTATTATCTACGTATTTGTAAATCTACGTAGTTTTAATTTGCTTAGCTTTGTTTTTCTTTTTTTTAAACTAATATTACGCTAAATTAAATAATTCTGCTACCATCTTTCTTCTTCTATTTTTCATACTGGCAATGGGATGTAAATTTGCTCCTTTACTTGGATTTTGTTTCTTTTTTCTTAAAAATATCCCCATACGTAATATTATCATAGCGAATATTTAAAAACATGATATTCTGCTATTTGTATATGAGCGCGGGTTCATACTTTATCGTACCAGAATCTAAAGCGGGTATAATCTTCGTTGGAGATAAAAATTAATACCGTTGATAATATAGATACACAACATTTCGGGTGGAAATTATAAAACACATTCACAACAGCGTTCTTGCTAGAATAGTCTAGTCAATCACTTTTAAAAATATTGACCTCTCAACTGCAGTTTGAGCGCTACTGTTTTTTTGATTAGCACCCCTTTTCAATAACTTTTTAAATGCAAGCTGAATCGAAGTGCCAGCAAAGACTAAACCAGTAAACGACGTACGCTTTATTAAACTTTATCACTGAAAAATCCATAAATAGTAAACCATTTGCAATTATCAAATCAAATCAACTGAAATTATTGTGAAACATGGATACTTATAGATTATATAGTAATAATTAGGTTCAGTCATGGTCTACCACAAAGGCACACAATGTCAAATTTATAACTATACTTATTACCTACACTATAAGCTTAATAACAAGATCGCAATAATCTTAAATATAATCAACAAAATCTTCGGGTCATAAATTGTCGTTCATTTAAATATTCATTTAAATTATAATGACATTTGCGAAACAAAAAAGCATGTTCGTTTTATACTGGAAGGCCGATTTTTGATGGTAATTGTACGCCCTCGCAATTATATACAGTCGTACATTAAGCAAGTTACAAATATGTATCTGCGCAGTAAGCATTTATTGAAAGCATTTATCATCATCATCCTCATATCGTCCCCACTACAGGGGCACGGACCTCCCCTGATCAGGAGGTCGTAGGTCGTAGTCTACCGCGCTGGCCTAGAGCGGGTTGGTAGACTTCACATAACCATGCGAGTATGCAGGTTTCCTCACAAAGTTTTCCTTCTCTGTTAAGTGCATTGGTATCTACAATGTAGACCGTACATGAATTACAAATAGTAACTCAGTGGTACGGGACCGGGATCGAACCCACGATCCTTCGATCATATGTCGCGTCTAATAGAACTTAACCATCAATGCACTAATATTTTAGTCAATTATAAAGCAGTACATTTGCACAGTTAAAATCCTCGTCGACCATTAGTCAAACGTGAATGCGCTATTGTGAGGTAGTAACAATATTATGAGCAAGATGACCAAAGTTCAAAAAAACATTTTCAACTTTACGCGTAGTGCAGCGAGGTCTTTATTGAGTTGGTGTTTAAAATCGGTTTTAAGCGGAGTTTGTTACTGCACCGACGAAGATGCCGATGTAACTTATTCTTGTGGTACTACTGTGCACGAGAGGCATCAAATTTATTTTCGGAATAGAGACACATTTAAATCAAGAAGAATCTTTATAGACGTCAATGGATGACAATAGCAAGTAATCATTAGGTGGGCCGCATGCTTATTTATTGAATACATTATACATACTACCACACATTAATAGTTATTTATGACATACGTGATATGGTTATTATCAACAACATATGATTATACAGTGATCTCATTTAAACTTGGCTTTATGGGACGTCCTACTAGGCGATATCAGGTTTATGTGTTGAGTTACTTTGCAACTGTGTACATAGGTAAAATAATGTTATTTCAAACATATACATATATGCATACACTCACGCCGATATCCCATAAGGGTATGCAGAGACCATAGTAGATACTACATACATACATACAGTCACGCCTCTTTCCCATAGGGGTAGGCAGAGACAACTTCCTTCCACCTGCTACGATCGTTTGATGTAGCGAAGTAGCTATCCGCAGCCCACATTTCGCCTCCGCGGGCAATGAGACGTGTCTGGTGGCGAACTACGACGCCGCCATTTTATAAGGTTCAAAAGTATTAAAGTTCCTCATTGCATTCCCACGGCGTAATGGAGAAGAATGGAAAGAGGATGAGGTGGGAAAGATGTATTGAGAAAGGAATATGGAATTTAGGTGAAGGACTATAGGATATAGGGTACTACTATCTCGGAAGGAGAAGAAAGAGACAGTAGTGGCTCGGGGAGCCGGGGTCGCTTACCCCTATATTTAAGTCTATTTGCCGGATAAATTAAAAGAATAAGTACTCCCTGACCTCATAGGTAAAATAATGTAATAAATTTCAAATATATTAATTAAGAAATACGAGTATTACCGCCTGAGATGCCTATAGTACGGCGCCATTAGTTTTTTCGCTTTACAACTTATTGCCGAGTTTATTATTAAATACTATACGCCCCTATACGCGGCGAATAAAACCAAATATAACGATAATTATGGAACAACAAAAAAAAAGTTATAATTTTATAATACTTTCAGCGCGTCCCTCTTTTTTCCTCAAGTAACGATACACACAACATTAAAATGGCGCTGAGCGTGGCCAGAGATTATATTAAATGTATAGAAACTAAACCAACCTATTTTAATTAGGGCGCGGATAGACGTTTTCAATTTCGAAATATTCTCGTAAATAATTTGTCCAAATATTTTTAATATTCCAGTAATCATACAGAGATGATAAATCACTTTCACTGTTCAAATTTATTCTTCGTAATATGTCTAAAGTAGGGACGTTTTAATAGGTCATATTTGACACTTAATCAAAATAATCTCACAATGGGGGCCACGCAATATTTTTAACCCCAGGGGTTCACAGGAGACTCGACGGGGGTCTACGTTGGCGTACACAAATTTCCATAGTTAGATCTAAACTTCACATTTTTTGTCGATTTTGGGAATATGGTAGAAAGGTAGCTGCAGGGGGTTCTCCGGAACCAGCTAAATTTTGAAAGTGGTCTATGAGAAAAAAGAAGTCTGGGGACCTCTGGTCTAGAGCAACGTGTGTGAAAGTGTCCAGAATATGTTTATTATTCGCATGAAGAATCTTTTCATTAGACCCAGAGTCATCAGTATGAATTTCATCATTATTATCATCATTTTAATAATAAAAGTTTAATTTAACATTGAATGGTGCTAACTCTAGTGTAACAGAACTTAAATTTAATCTTTCCCTTTGTTTTTCTAATGTCAAACGCCAAAACGAGATAGCAAACATTTATAGCAAGTACAAACCTACATTTCTGTTAAACGTTTCAAACAAATGTTGCGTTTTTGCATATCTTTAGTCCGTATGTTCCGAGATCGCGTCTAAATCTATTAGTTTTAACATATCTAAACGAAACTGACAGCAGCAAAATTGTAGCTGTCTCGTTTTGGCGTGTGGCATTAGAAAATATAGGGAGAGACAAAATTTAGTTCTGTTACCGTAGACTTACGACGAATGTTAACTGCATACCTCTATATGTTGAGGACGATGTCAGACTTTAATCAGGTTTTAAACTGATATTTAGCAACTTTTCGTATAGAGTAATAATAGAATCTAACTCAAGTACGTATAATACCAGGGTGAAAACTTATTATTCGTACTTAGGTACCAACTTAAAAATGACTTGAAACTTGGAGACATTTAATGCTTATTTACATGCTTATAACTGATTGATCATCAGAAGTAACAGGATAAATCCGGGAAATTATAATTTTAAAATGAGCATGAAGATAATAATAATAATAATAATATAATAACCGTTGTCAACAGATGCCACTAAAAAACATTAATTTACAATATATTTTTATTTTCTCATATTTATCCCAATTTTATTTATTTAAACAA
>WUAW01011428.1:25071-36555 GCA_017165845.1 Thaumetopoea pityocampa | reverse complement strand
GGCACCGACTCCAAAAATAACAATAATTGTATATTATTGTCATAATAAATTTATTGTGATATTCAAGTAAATTGAAGTAAATGAATAACGTAATTATTTTTTACTTTTAGTGCATTTTTAAAATAGTGTTTTTGTTATTTTATTATTTTTTTTAATCATTGCCGTTAATTAATGCCAGTATGATATTACATAAAATATTTTATAATTATTCACTATATTAAAAGACTTACTGTTTTTTTGCCGACTCTATCTACAAACATGACGGGTTAGAGAGAATGACGTAATCGTGATTAATTGCTGTGAATTATGATAACTATTCTGATTGTGATCCGACTGATACAGACTGAACAAGGTTTACAATAACACTCGCTCATTAAAAACGGTATGACAGTCGTAAGTTGATACCGTGTGTTACATTATTATGACGATATTGTAATGAAGAATATTACGAAAATATATATATATACAAATACGTAGGGTATTTTGTTTTAATGATATTGTCTGTTCGTATCTTTCCTTCTTTGAAAAATATTGATGTGATCTATAGTATTATAAAATTGTTAAATGTCAAATTTTCAAAAATCAAAAATATTAAAAACAAACTACTCAGCTCGACTAAATAAGGGCTTCTGAAACCGAATCCGTCGATGTTTGTTTGTTTGTTCGTCTGTTTGTTTGTTTGGGCTTCACGCAAAAACCAACAGATAGATTTAGATCAAACTATTACAGTCTTAAAGGTACTATTCCGACTTAATTAATGCGGCAAGTTTCATCAAAATCGGTTTAAAAGAAATGAAGATACAGCTTGATCCCTGTTTTAGTATGCGCCACTTAGGTACGAGAGATCAAGAAAAGTGGGTCATAGACTATATCAGTCTATGATTGTGTCGGGATTTCCCATGTTGCGGAAAACCGACATTCACGCGGGCGGGGCCGAGGGCAAATGCTAGTTATATATATATATATGAAAGGGTTTTGTTTATTTATTTATTTATGGAATGGAACAATTACTGCTACAATAAAATAGACTATGTATATTTAACAGACAGGCAATTACAGGTTTTCACGCGTAGAAAGTAATTAATATTAACAACATTGTGTGAACAGAACCGTCACGTCACAATGGCTTAGGATGATACAAACATCATAAAACCTAGGAAATAATTTCACATAAAATGACTATTTAGCAAAAATAATAATGGCTAACAGTGAAACAAAACGTATTTTAGATAGTAAACAGATGGATTATACACGAACAGATTAGGCAAACAATTCAAGGATCAGTCGCCGTGCAGCAGACTCCGCAGTTGTGCTAAATAATATATTCAAATAACAAAGCTAATTCTTATCGTAGTAAAAATTTGACATTTAAAAAAAAACACTAATGCCTTACCTCCTTATTCATAAAATATTTTATTCCTGCTTTAAGCTAACACGTGATTGGTCTCTTTCTATATCATTACAAATTTATTAAGACTGAAAGAGACAAACAACAGATTAGCTTAAACTATGTGTAAATATTTTTAGAAATAAGGTCATTAATCTCCAACACCGAAAAATTATAAGTTTTCTTATCCTTGCTACGTGTGGTCTCAGATTACAAAACGGAAGGCAGTTGAGACCCGCGGAACACAGGAGTGAAGCCAACAATTATAATACAAAATGCATAGATTAATACAAGCTTAAGTCAGTATCAAATAGAACGTCGCAGTTGTAGTACGTCTAGCATATTTGAATATATATTGGTGTTGGTGATTAAAACGTAAAAATTATTCCCAAAATAAAAATAAAATTGGAGTATCAATTTATAGATAAATATTGATATTATGATTATTTTAACCTTTTGATCGACATTATATGTTATTGATGACTAGGAACACAAAACCTCAACAAAAATCGATGGTGATGCCAGGTAACAAATGTTTTCCGTGAAATAAAGGTTAATATGTTTATTAAGCTTCTTTATATTTATATATTCCTATAGATACAAAATAAAATGGCGATATAGTTCCGAATGGAATATTGTAGAGAATCTCGGACAATTAATTTGTAACTGAACCTTGTAGATGATTCTCTTTTGTATCGTTGTTTTCTTAAAGTGATTGCTAGCTGTAACTTTTCTGAAATTAGTGCCCAAGATGGCTGCCAAATATTTCTAACCCAAAACTCGAAAACGTTAAAGAATAGTATAGTTTGCTAAAACAATCAAATAGGGGGAGAAACAAGACAAATGTTTCAATTAGACGGGTTTGCCTAAGCTTATTATTATCGTTCAAATTAGTTACTGACGTCAAATGTATGTAGTTTAACAAGTTTAATTTGATTTTATTCTAATGTTCAGCAAAAATAATTCAAATTTGAGTGTGTATGCGAAGTAACAGCCTTAAAAAATTATACATACATACATACACTCACGCGGATATCCTATAAGAGTAGGTAGAGACCATAGTACATACTACATACATATATACTCGTACAGTCACACCTCTTTCCCATTGGGGTAAGCAGAGAGCACTTTTTTCCATCTACTACGATCATTCAATGTAGCAGTGGCTATCCGCAGCCCAAATTTTGCCCCCGCGGACAACGAGACGCGTCGGGTGGCGAACTAAGACGTCGCCATTTTATAAGGTTCAAAAGTGTTAGTTCCTCATTGCGTTCCCATGGCTTAGTGGAGAGGAAAGCAAAGTAGATGAAGTAGGAAAGGTGTATTGAGCAAGGAATATTTAATTTAAGAAAAGGATTATAGGATATAGAATACTACTATCTCGGAAGGAGTAGGAAGAGACAGTAGTAGCTCAAGAGACCATGGTCACTTACCCGTATACTTAAGTCTACTTGCTGGATATGACTAAGTACTCCCGGACCTAAAATATTATGATTTACGGTTTATTTATTATAGTAATTCTGTAACTGTCTGTAACTGAATAAATAATTACGACTATTGTCCGTTTCGTAAGTTACATTTGCCTTTTGTTTTGTAATCTGAGCGTGTCGTATTAAAGAGTAAGCACACCTTTTTGCACTTCTCCGAGCCATCGGATTATGGGACGCCATAGCATAACACCGTGCTGAATGTAAATTTACTTTCACTAATATTTATTTGTTACACCTCATACACTAATAGTATAGACAATAGTAATGACTAATAATCGATCGTTAGATAATGCTGACATAACATAAGGTAGGTGGAGTGTTTCATAAAATATAAAGCAGTATGAAACACAAACTTACATAAAGCTTAAATAATACACTAATACATAGATATATACCATCATCATCATCATCAACAGCTAGTGAGAGTATATTACTGGACATTGGTCTCCACCTTAAAATAAATTATACTTTAAAAAAACTAAAAAACACGCAATTAAAAAAATAAAGAACATTAATGTCATTGTGGTAAAAGTGTGGGGTGCTTTGTACTACATTTTTACACTAACTCTGTATTTCGGAATAGAACTAGTTAGAAATTATGACAATTGATATCGAGCACCCAACGCTTTTACCACAATGACATTAATTTTTTCGTTAATCATTTTATTCTTAAATTTTATTTTTTAGGTAAAGATTTACTTTTAAGGTCGATTACTTTTACTTTTTAGGTCGATTATTATAAAAGCGTGTTTTTTAGTTTTTTTTAAACTATAATTTACTTTTTTTAACAAAATTATTAAATTATTGTATTGTCATCGGTCCTTGACAAGTGTACAAAATTTCGAATTAATTTGACCTTTTAGAGTGGGTAAAAATCGAGTTCCAAGATTCCGTTACATACATACAGATGAAGCCAATAAAAACGTGTTAAGAAAGAGGGAATCGCCGTAATTCCACGCTTGGCAGGCATCTTAGAGATAGAAGTAAGTTTTAATTGAATAACAGAATATTGCTGTTACCATCGCTCACTGAGTGACCTTAAGCTTATTAATGAATATTTAATCAAAATGGTGGTTTGTTTAAAATTTGTGTATATACTAAGCCGAATTAGATATTTTCCATACGAATAAAGTATAAGCACTTAATAAAGTGATGGCACAGCTGTGCGAGAAATGTTTAAAACATATTATGCATGAACAGAATTAATAAACGCGCGAAGTAATAGCATCTTAAACTCGACGGACTGAATAATAATTCTTAAAAAACAGTATAAAGTATATACTTGGTATTTAAGTATTCCAAAGGTGAAATTCCATCAAATATCATCGTGTAGGTGTTTATTAAATCCATAATATAATCGTGTAGGTGCAGAAGTTTTGCTCTAAACTTGCATTAACTACCGGAAGACATAAATTTTCCCACAACTATTTTCTTCTTCTTAACGTTATTAATCTCATCTTTTGTTGGTCAGGTTTGTATTCTTACGCAATCTATTTTACTTTACTTAATGTAACATCATTATATCCATTTTTAGTGGTGAGTTCATAGGTTCCATTTCCTCCCGACGAAATCCAGATAGCGTTTTTAATGACGACTCCCAAGTCGAGCTCCAAGGTCAGCTATATTAAGTCATTTCGGTGCATAACATGACTAAATTCCCTAAAATAAAAACAGATCTGAACTTAAGATTATACCGTATTGAAGAAGATTCAAACCGCAAAATGTAGCAATGATAGTTTTCCAATTTGAAGTCACAGAAAGTCCTTGATGCAAAGATATAACAAATCCCTCGCTGGTTACAAATACGCACATCCCTTTTCCTCTAACTTTTTAGATGAAACGTGACAAGGATCGTTAATTGTACGGTGAACGGATGTCAAAGTGTTACTACTTGGCGTTACAACAACCCCGATAATCTAATGTAGGTGCTTGAGGAGTTAATTAAGCTCAGCGAACACTGAAATGGTAGCGACCGTCCCTCATCAACATCTAGGTTAATAGTCAGCAAAGCCAAGGAGAGACGTGACGTCGCATATTTTTCATTGTCTGTACTTTTTAGAGTAGAACAGAACATTATTTTATTATACACCAGTTTGAGACATTTAAAGTGGGGCTATTTTAATAAGGCACATTGGAGATTTGTACTTATATATTTAGAAAGGTGTATTAATCAAAGTAAACCGCAAAACTGTCTTCTTTTTCATTATTAAAATAAATATATATTTAGTAGCTAAAAATGTTGTCCAATTGTGCCGTCCTAACTTTAATAATAATAATAATATTGTAGCAGCCGCCTTTGCTAGATTATTTTGATGAACTCTCAAATGTGTCAATGCCTATAAGAATGGTCCTTACTTATAGTAAAGTATTATATTTATATTACAATTTCGTTTACGAAATTGTAATATAAATATAATATAATAAATTGTAATATAAATGTAATATAATAGCAGTTTGTAATAATATTGTTACAAACTGCTACTTCTACCAAACAACCTGCATTTACAAGCGTTTTTGGGAAATTATTTAGTCTAATCAGTTATATATTGTATATTAGGGTAATCTTTATTACAAACCAGTTGACAGAGTTTATTACACAAAATTCCAATCATAAAGTGTATATTGGACGGTTTTATTACAAGCTGTAATCTCTGTCAGATAACCTTCCTTAGTCTTTACACCGCCTCAGTGTCGTACTTGCCTAAAACGCCACGCTGATCTACGTGGATGGATACAAGTCAGGGGTATCTTGATCATAGTTTGAATTCACCAATGTCATTCTGCGCCTTGCTCTTTCAAATATTCCTCTGGAGGTAATTTAAGCTCGCTCCTACCAGTATCTTAAGATGTTTACGACAACATGAGCCACAGATATCGCGCTCTTAGATGGAGACATTTTTAGATGGATGCTCAGGGTCGACTGTGTTACCAATCCCTAGACCCCCTGTCTTGTGTTGGTACAGGAAGGAGACTTCCGTCATCAGTGGATGTCCCGTATTACTAAGCTACGGGTTATTTGACTAAAGGATTGAGGTGAACTGTACCATCTCAGCGCTTATGGCTGTAGAGGGATTAACTATAATCGGCTAAACATCGCCTTTCTTCATTATGGGGCAGAGGATGTTTATCACACTCTTTATTTTGTTGTTAATTGTTCTTTAAACTGTGATATATTATTGATACTGCAATAGGTTATCCTGCAGCCTATTCTCTCGATACCGCGAAAAGAGATGAAGAAACACAATTATAATGCCGTGGTACCGGCAGTAATTCGAAAAGTCGGATCCATAGAAGCTTTAGCAAAGCTCTTCAAATCAGTGACATTTGTTAAGTAAAACAGTCATCATCATCGTATCAGACCACAAACTGGACTTCATTTCGTAATTGGTACACCAAATTGCTATGAGCTGCCACCAATTGTCCACGATTTTAATAAAGTCATCGATCTACTTAGTCGGAAGTCTACTTAGTCGAAAGTGCGGATTAACCTCCGACTAAGTAGATCAATGAATTTTGTCGTTGGATCGATTTCCAATTTGACTAATGTTCATCGGATAGCAGAAGCTAGCCGTATCTATCTATTCCCCGCCTACTGCAACTTCAGCTTTGCAATATTTTAAGCCACATTAGTCATGCTGATATTTTAGTGAAATTACTTGATGCGGATTCTATCTCGCAGGGAAACTCTGAACATAGCTGTTTCCATATTAATCATATATAAAATATCAATTGGTTTGGGATTCCAAACAACAGAATTGATTTACTGAGCGAACCGTCGCCTTGAAAGTTTAGAGTTCTTTGCCATACAGCGGTGCAGATATGATTACTGCTATCCAGTTCATCCTGATATATAGTTATATGAACTCATTCTTATGAAGTAGATGGTGTTTTAGGGGCAAGAACACCCAATTCGCGATCAAGAGTTCGCGGGTTTAAATCCGGACCTGAGTTTTTTTCAAAATGATCAGTTACGGTCTACATTGTAGATACTATGTATTAGACGGAGAAGAAAACTTCGTAAGGAATCCTGTATGGCTGCATGGGTGTGTGAACTCTACCAACCTGCATTAAGTCAGGGTAGTAGACCGTAGTCTAATCCCCCTCATGATCAGGGCATATCCGTATTCCTGTAGTGGGGACGAATATGAACTGGGGATGGAATTCCATCTTCACCCTAACATAAACTTAAGACAGCGTGTGCAGTTATTGCAGGGATATGTGTATATGTTTAACTGTTGTCTGACGTCATGCCGTAGCTCCTGCAATACTTGTGACGATTGGTGTCATTAGGACGCCAGTTGGGACTTTATGTTTTATGTGTCTTCCTCGATATGTCTAAGCTCGATGTTAACCCATCTAACCACTGACCGTAGTGAACGCTGTTTAACCCATATATAGGCTCGGGTACCAACCAGTGACTGTATTACGACCTCTTCAGATAAAAAACTACTTATTGTACATGAACGCTACACGGAAAATCTCGACACAATCATAGATTTATATAAAAAGTCTAATTACCACTTTTACTTGATCTCTAGTACCTTTACAGCGGCTACTAAAACAGAGATCAAGCTATATCTTCAATTCTACTAGACTGATTTTGCTAAAACATACCGCACTATTTAAGTGCAAATAGTAAGTACTGTTACATCCCTAGCTCTTAGGCATATAGTGCTGACTTGCTATTTTTACCATTGTTTCCATACAAAGTGTCAATCAGCATTATATGTCTTTATAAGTCGTAACGCGTTGCCAATCAGGTGCAGTCCATTCCACCAGTTCGCGAACACAGCCAGTTACGCTGTCCGTCGGTTTTTAATCACGTGAAGTGAAGCAACGGGTGTAAACTAGTGAAATATAATTGTGAACTAAATAAATAAGAATTAAAGTCAGCACAAGAATTATTTTTAACTTTAAAAAAAAAAGAGATTCAAGTGCCGCAACTTAACAGTACCTTTAAGACTGTAATTGTTTAACCAACATATTATACCTACTGGTTTTTGCGTGAAGCCCGAACAAAGAAACATCGACGGATTTGGTTTCAGAAGCCCTTAATTAGCCGATATGGGTAGTTTTCTTAAATACCTTTGATTTTTATAATTTAACATTTTACAATTTTCTAATAGTATATGAAGAATGAAAAAGAACGCGTGTTGTGTACATTTTGGAGCTTCCAATTTTTTTTTAATTTTGGTCCACCTCACGGCGTTGCTTTTTAAAAACACAATATTGGGGATTAGGATAACATCCTCCTGAAATTACGCGTGAAATGAATGTTTTTAATCAGCAAACATCTTAAATAGGCTAGCTGCACGGCATCAAGGATTTATAAAATTAAGAGAGCCTATTCAAGAGTTTCATTCTCAGTTCCAGTACTGTTTATATTATAATGTTGTTGCTTTAATTGCGAATAAGTTTTTTATCTTTATTTAAGAGGACTTTTTCTATTTTAACTATTTCGCCCCATAGTTATACCTTATACAGCGACAAAATATATGTAATATTAAAGTCAATATAACCATTTCTGAGTCTCACAAGATGTTGTAATAAGGTTTTTGGTTTCTTCTGCTAACGAATATGCCAGCAAACTATTGCAGAAGCCAACCGTGGTGCACAGCTTCAACAGCTGCTGATGTAAATTCTAGTTTGGGTTACACTTTACCATTCATCATGAATAGCGTCAACGTTATCACAATATTGGCTATTCGGTGTATCTTACTTCAATCTGTGTATAAATATGTGCCTGGTTACTGATCTTACTATTAACTGATTGAACATTCGTCAAAGCCATACGTTGTGTGCCATCACTTCACTTTACACTTTGCTGCTGTCACCTACTTTCCCTACTTAATTACCACTTTCGATACTTGTTACAATTAACTTGTCACACACAGTTTAAAGAAACCATCGATCTACAAACTCTTTTTTTTCGATCACTCTCACAGTTCTGGTTTCATTCACTCTTCTTTCTTCGTTCAATAAGTCTTTCTCTAGAATACGCTTCTATCCGTAGTCCAAAATTCTACCATTGGCATCGCTTTTAAGGTAAAAATTCATGAACTCTTTCAACATCAACATGCTGTTAAAGTATCATATTTGTGTATATAATATCCCTCATACTCTTACAAATTTATTACATTAAAAATATATCTTTTTATTTTATTAATTCTGTATCACACAAAGGTAGACTAGTAGAGAATGCTTTAGATTTTAAGTCCGCTTTCACACATTGTGTATGAGTTTTAGATATTATATAATATGACCTCAGAACATTCAGTATACGTGGAAAAAAAAAAGACTTATACTTCTTTGAGCTTAAAACACCCAAAAATGACTAATGACTTTTGTTTCTTTCTGTGAGAACGTTCCGGAATCTCTGTAATGCCTTCCAAAAGTATCTAACCACCACCCTTTGAAAATATGGTCGTGATTTAATATGCTTCCAAAAAAATTCTCGGTACCACTTTTATTTGAATATTCTTATTCCCCTGAAACGAAATCCGTTGAAACATGAGTAAGTTGACACCGAAGTTTGATGAATGTGACGAGATATTTTTTCTCTGTGCGTGCACGGTAACGAACCGGGAATTTTTCTGTTTGGCTTTCCATTCCGTTGGTTCCTTTGCGCACCGAATACATTATAAGCGCTGGGATTTGATCCGCTCTTGGAATTCGTTGAAATTATTTTGTACTACCAGTGTAGATAAAGAAGGGATTAAAACTGAAGGCTAAGAGGTTAAAGAATAAATAACTTTTTTACACGCTTTATATTAACTTGACTTGTGCCTATCTATCTATGTAACGGAATTTTTGGACAGGATTTTCACCCACTTAAAACAATCGGATCGACTTGAATCTTTGCATACTTCTAAAGGACCAATGACAATACAATAATTTCATAATTTTTTTCAAATATCCTTGCCAGGATCATCAGGATATTAAAAAAACCCGAACTAAAATATGAAAAATAAATAATAGTTTAAAAAACTAAAACAACATGCTATATAAGAAAACCGAACTAAAAAATAAAAAAATAATTTTACAATCAAAAGCGTGGTGTACTTTATATCAATTAATATGTTTGATACTAAACAGATATTGCCAAAAGTAAAGTCTCCAAGAAAAAAACGTAAAATTCATAAAAAGCACTCCACGCTTTTGATTGTAAAATTATTTTTTATTTTTTAGTTCGGTTTTCTTATAAAGCGTGTTGTTTCAGTTTTTTAAACTTTTATTTTTTCATATACAGTGTTGTAAATAAAACACCAATAATAGGTGAGCAAGAGGAGAAACGAGGTGATGCCATTTTATAAAATAATACCATGCTTTATCTATATGGATGTGTCATCATCATCATCAACTCATCACTGTCCTATTCCAAAGTACGCGTCCTCTCTCATGAGACTGGCGAATTACTCGAATGAGAGGGATTAGACTATAGTCCACCATACTAGCCTAAAGCGAGTCAGCAGCCTTCACACGCCATCGAGAAAATCTTTCAGACGAGCATACTTGCTCATAATGTTTTCCTCCAACGTTTGAAGGGAGTGATAATTAATTATTAATACTCACATGATTTGAAAATTCAGAAGTGCGTACCTTGGAGTCGAATTCGAGAACTTGGCATGCATGGTCGTACCACTAGGCTATCACACCTTTGTACCGTGTGATTACCATGTATTAAATTGATCCATATAATTCATGTAATACTGCAAGCTTTGATTACTTTCATATTACATAAAATTGTATAGTGTATTATTTTATTAACGTACTAGCTTTTGCCTGCGGCTTCGCCCGCTTGAATGTCGGTTTTCCGTTACATGGGAAATACACAATCATAGATTTATATAAAATCCATGAACGACTTTACTTGACCTCTCGTACCTTAAAAGCGGCTACTAAAACTGGGATCAAGCTGTATCTTCAATTCTACTAGACCGATTTTGATGAAGCATGCCACATTATTTACGCCGAAATAGTATAAAAGTATACTGTAATAGTTTAACCAAAATCTACCCGCTGGTTTTTGCATAAAGTCCGACCAAACAAACAAACAGATATCGACGGATTTGATTTCAGAAGCCTATAATTAGTCGATCTGAGTAGTTTGTTTTTAAATATATTTAATTTTTGTAAATTTGACATTTAACAATTTTATAATAGTATATATAGATAGATTTAGCTCAAGTAGCATGATAATTATTTTATATGTATGTAATAAATAAGATGGAATAGATCTCTATTCAATATAATTATCTAATTAGATGTACATATATGTACATATATAAGTACATTGGTGGTCAAGTAGTGTTAAACATGACCCGCAATCGGAAAGATCGTGGGTTCGATCCCGGCCCCATACCACTGAGTTATTTCAAACTTACATATATACATACGTTCTCCATTATGGATGCCAATGTACTCAACGAAGAAGAAAACTTCGTGAGGAAACTTGCATGAGTGTGTGAAGTGTACCAAACCACACCAGGCCAGTGTGATAGACTACGCCCTAATCGCCCTCCTTATTAGTCTGTGCCCATATCGCTCATCCAATAGAACAATGACGTAATTACATTTTTGCAATTTATCAGAAGAAACGTTTCAGTT
>WUAW01011428.1:8735-25059 GCA_017165845.1 Thaumetopoea pityocampa | reverse complement strand
AGATTATACCCATTTTGTAAATCATATCAATTATCATGAT
This sequence comes from Thaumetopoea pityocampa, assembly GCA_017165845.1. Taxonomy (NCBI): domain Eukaryota; kingdom Metazoa; phylum Arthropoda; class Insecta; order Lepidoptera; family Notodontidae; genus Thaumetopoea; species Thaumetopoea pityocampa. The sequence goes on along the minus strand of WUAW01011428.1, from coordinate 25,019 downwards.
TTTTCATAATTTATTTATAGATGATTATTAATAATTTGAGCATTCTCGAAAAAAATCCATATTAAACAACAAATCATCCAAACTAAACACAAAATAAAATTTTAACTTTTTTGCAATTACGTCTTTATTCTATTGGATGAGCGAAATAGTGAGAACGAATATGGAGTGGGGATGATGTATTTAATATATTAAGGATAATCCACAAAAAAACCCTACTGTGTAAAAAATTTAATTTTTTTTATAATTTTGATATATCCAGTATCACTGTTACAGTTAAGATGAATCTAACCACACCTCTCAAGTTAAAATCCATCAAGCCGTTTAGACTGTAGAGCGTGCCAAAGAAATACATATACTGTGCCAGAAGGAGAGGTATGTTTTTCGAGTGTTTGAAAAACATACCTCTCCTTCTGACACAATCGAATAAAAACAGCAAAATACCGTATTGAAATTCTATTTTTCATTTTCGTAGTGACGGCATTGTGTGGACCAATGCACTGCTTGAATTTACATATCTTATGAATATGAAAATGTCATTGCATTATAGAAGAATATCGTCCTATCAGTGGATTGGCTGAATATGTATTGTCTTAAATATTTATGAGTTAGAAGTTTATTCTATTTGAAAATTATGTTTGTTTCAATAAGGAGTAATTTGTTTGCGGCTGTAGAGAGTAGACGGCGCCGGCGCCGGAATGATAAGAGCGACACCCCATTTCGAATTCGCGGATGCTCTGAAGAACAGCTGATTGACGTACCAGGATAATGGACAGCTGGGTTATCCTATTATTCAATCAAAATTCTTCCTCAAGTTGATGATAATGATGATAAATTAGTAAGTATACATAGGTGCAGCTGCTGGCAACAACTAGTTTAATTATAATGCATAAATTGCAGTTTTGGCCTATTGACTATAGTGGACTTGATATCCATCATACATGGCTTCTTGAATCGAGTTTGTAATTATGACGCAAGACAAATAATTCTGTTTTGTTATATTGAATATAATCGCTTATATAGAACACTCAGAGTTCATCGACATAGGGTGACTATCCGTCATCGGATTCTGACCCAAGTTTATTTCGGGTTCGTCAAACTGTAATTTGATAACGCTGTGTATATTGTATAATATTGAATTTCACACTAATACTAGATGTTTTCATTGGCTTCGGCCGCATGGGCTTCCTGATTTATATATAAATATACTGCAACGCCTATTTGGTCCAGGATTGAGTCATTATTATTGTGTAATTTTGATGTATAAATGTAAAGTTTATTAATAACTTGACTACAGCGCCACCTACTGGATTCTAGCATAACTATGAATATTAAAATTTAGGCCATTGATACCCTCTAGGGATTAGGATAACTTGTAAAGAACTCATGCTAGCTATCAAAAACAGATTCGAAGTTTATGAATTTGATAAAAAAATACTAGCTAAGCAGTAGGTTTACTTAAAACCGAAAAACATACTAAGTAGTCTACGAAACAAAAACTGTTGGGCACCTCTGGTCTACACAATAGAAATATATTATTGTGTGCATATTACTTCCAACTGACAAGTCTTTCGGGAATTACAATAATCACTTAAACTTAAAGATATACCAACGGGGTTATAGCTTCCGCCCGCGGCATCGTCTGAATGAAAAGTTCAAACAATATTAAAGTTGAACTATTATCTAACGGGAATGCATTACTGAGATATAAATATTCTATTTTTTAGGATATGGTCTATCTGTATGCTAGGTTTTATCTTAACCCCTACAACGGCTTACGAGTGTTTAAGTAACTTTCACGTTTAAGATAAAGATTACAAACAGTATTTATCTGAAGGGCACGGATCCATCCGCTAGGATATTCTTATCCTCTAATCGGATAGGGGAATAGGTTGGCTTAATGCTGTAAGCTTATCATATACACCAGAGGTTCTCAAACGTGTTTATCTTATAGACCACTTGTAATGTTTTTCACTTTTGGGTAGACCCCCAAAGCGTATTTAATATAACATTGTTGTAAATTTATTAACTTCAAATGTGTTTTTGACAGTTGGCGTGATCCCCTTGCAGGTCATTGTCGACCCCTGGGGCTCAATATAGACTACTTTGGGTATCAATGATATATGCCCTTGTGAGCATGCATGTTTTTCTTCTCCGTCTTTTCAAAATTTCTTCCGAGCTTTTCAAAATTGTGATACCGTGTGCCCACACGGTATCACAATTTTGAAAAGCTCTGATTGTTGGCAGATGTCCCCTGAATCATAGAATCACTGCTGTTTACCATGATTTAAGTGTCCATGTATCGTGAAACACTCGAGAGGAGATTGTCTGATATACAGTGAAACGGCTCAATTCATATATGTGCCAGTAGTAATCACCTATTTAAATTATTCCCTCACCAATTTTTCTTACCTTCGATCCTTACCAATAAATGAGTGCAATGCGTACTCGTAAAAAGAAAGAAAGAAAATAAAAAGAAAATTTATTCGAATAAGAACAAAAAGAAAAGACTTTAATAATTTAAAAAAATTCAGTGTAGATTGATTTTTTCGACTGCACGGATGGCGCAGTGGTTTAAACGTCCACTGCGCTGTCGAGTGTTGTGGGTACGATCCCCACACGGGACAACAACTTTGTCTAATCCACAAATTGTTGTTCTGAGTCTGGGTGTTCTGTGTTCCCGTTATTTGAATGTTTGTAAAAGTCTCCGCGACACAGGAATTAATACTAATGCGGGAGGTGTCTTTAAAAATATATATATATTCATATTTACACGAGTCCGTCCGAAAAGACTCGATCTCAGCTTATTGCTGAAACAGTTGCAAATTAAAAGCACAGAAGGTACAATACTATATGTCCTTTTCTGATACCTGGTATTGCAGCACTGATATTCTGATGGAGCTTTTTTAATGCCAGCTACCGGTACTCAACAATCCGATATAATTTAAATTTAGCACTTCGTCGTATAATTTCAATATCACGAGGCACTCAAAATAGTTCAGTTGTGTAATTAACACATTGGAAAAGCTTTTGATTATCGCTAGTATGCATTTTATCCCAGTTTAATTAAATGTTCGATTTTAAATGAAAAATAAAATGTATTTCCAAATTAACGCTGCCAACGCTGTAATAAATGTAATATGGTCATGGATTCTGTGTTTTGAAAAGCAGGCGAAACAATTGGTCCAATAGTCCAATGCTGGTATCTCAATGACATTGGATATTTAAGAAATTGTTGTTCCTGAATGCTGCCCAGCTGAGCTGAATTTGGTGACTGACCTTATGGAATTGAACTAGAAAGTTCAAAGTCCGAGAAACTGCTAGGTATAGCTGGATCTTCGGCAATATGGGCTAGAGAAGATCCCTTGGGGGGTATTAGTGGGTGAACCCACATAACCTTTCTGAGGTATGCGGCAGGCATTTCCCCCCGGCTAAAAAAAAGTATAGCTGGATCATGTGTCAAAATACACATATTACATTACAACTTCGAGTATGGAACTCTCTAGAACTATGGTATGTTTACAAGGTTATATTGTTAAATCTAGAAATCGGTGTATGTACACAAGGTCAGTAAGTACTATATGACAACTGATTCTCTGTTCTTCTATCATATAATGATTGAGTCGTGTTATTTTAAATACTCATCGTAAGCTGGGTTAATATAGGCTGAATTAAATACACAGGTCTGCCTGGTGTTATTCTTGAAAAGCTGGAAATCATTTTCGAATTAATTTTCGGCGTAGAATTTGAATAAATTACTAAAAAAAGGTAAATTTTTTTTAGAGCTTGTACATAATTATAAGTGTTCTAACAATAAGATGCCATTTTTTGAGTATATAACCTCAAATAACTGAAAAATATTGACGTGATGGGCCGACGATGAGCCCGGATTCGGTTTTGACACCAAAAATTACTGCGAAAATGACTTCCAGCTTTCCACGAACAACCACAATATTTTTTGCAGACCTGTGATTTTTATCTGCCTTTCATTGGTAAATTATATATTATATTTTAAAATATTACGTAACCGTACCGAATTATAATAATAATTAGTAATAAATTGTCGCTCATATCAATGAAAGAAAATGAGGAAACCTGATGGACTATATCCTAACCTCTCTCATTATGGAAAAAGACCCACGCCCAGTAGTGGAGCAATAAATACGTTGATGATGATGATGAAAAAACATTTACTACATTTTAAATTAAAAAAAAATAACATTCGTGCTCATCACACAAAGTTTGCCACTACCGGGATTCGAACCCACAACCAGTTAACATAGAAAGCAGAGTCGCTGCTACTGGATAATCAGTCGGTATCATACATAACTCTTAATATATCTCCAAATAACATTCTTTTAACACTACTGTATTTCAATTAAATAGCACAGCTAACAACAATTATGTCTAAAGTATACACAGTGCCTGTTACATCCATCCAACAACTCTTACATCCATCATACAAAAATACAAGACCGGCTGCCCAATTTTAAAACCCAATTAATGCTTTCAATGATATTTTACAGGAGAGCCCAGAAACCGTTTCTGTGCTTATAATACACAATTCTATCCGGTGCGCCTGTAAGAAAATGTTCTATTCATCATAGGACCACGGAAATTAATGTATTCAATAGACCCTTACTAGGGTAATCCAAAAATGCAAAAAATTACCATTACTGTGTTTTAAAATTGTACACCGTGTTATTACGATTAATAATATGAAACTTTGAACGATATGAACTCTTAGTCTTGCCCAGTTATAGTCTTGGTCTTGCACACGAGACTGGCAAGAAGATAGATACAAAACCTAGAATGGAGATAGGGTATGAATCATTATAATCATCATTATAATCCATCGCAAAGCGAAGCCGCAGATTTTAACTAGTTCTGAACTAGTACTGAACAACGCTACTTTGTCACTTGATAACAACAGAACTTAATAAGTACTAGTGATTTGGTCTTGCGAGACTTTTAATAAGTGTAAAATTGGATATGCAAGAACAATACCAATACTAAATACGGATTTAGCGGTGCAAGAGCAAGACTGTGTGAGTCTCGTCACGGGTCTTGCATAGGTATCATTCTAAAATATGTTTTAATACCGCAAAACTAAGACATGTTCTTGTATAGGCAATACTAGAAACACTATCCAGCAGGGAAATAATTCTGCTGAAGACATATAAAGAGTGTCGTCACAGTTATATGTATCTGTATATTCGTGTGAAGGCTCTTACTTAAAAGCGTTACGTTAGAGCAATAAAGGCCTTTGGCAGCACAATAGCTCCCGCTGGGTCGCGATGCGATTGGGACAATTCATACACAAGCCTACGTATGTAAGATAAGATGTGTCCGTGTAATGGAAATGTGTCCGTTAGGAGATTCCGCTGTCAGATTGAGAGCGAAATTCGTCGGCATGTCTACACTATTACTAAATTGTAATTGTCCGTACATTAAAGATATTTAAAAAAATCTAACTCCGATCGTCTAATTAAGAGCTTCTGAAACCAATAACATCTTCTGTTCTTTTCATGTCCTTTTGTTTTTTTATTCGAGCTTTACCGAAAAACAAGCGGGTAGATTTTGAGCACATTATTGCAGTTTTAAAAGTAATATTCCAATTTAAATACTGCAGTAGATTACATCAAAATTAATCAAATAGAAGTAAACATACAATCTCTCAAAATTCCGTTTCAATAACCGCCATTATTGTACGAGTACTTAAGTAAAAATGGTTCTTGGATTTTTTTGTAAATGTATAATTGTTTCGGGACTTTCCATTTAACGTGAAATCCGATATTCAGGCGGGCGGAGCTCTGGGCGAAGTATATAGATACATATATTATATTTAAATGTACAGTAATATGACAACGGGAACGCAATGAGGAACTTTAACATTTTTAACTTTATGGCGGCGTCGCGGTTTGCCACCCGACACGTCTCGTTACCCGCGGGGGCGAAATGTGGGTTGCGGATAACCACTCTGCTACATTGAATGATCGTAGCAGTTGGGAAAGTGGTCTCTGCCTACCCCAATGGAAAAGAGGCGTCACAGTACGTATGTATGTAGTATATACTATGGTCTCTGCCTACCCTTATGAGGTATCGGCGTGAGTGTACGTATGTATGTATGTAGTAATATAACTTGATAAATTAACACTAGGCTATACATGCATACATACACTTGCACCGGTATCTCATAAGGCTAAGCAGAAACCACAGTTTGCCATACACTACGATCCTGACACACCTCTTTTGTCTCATCCATATCCATACATATTTTTATACATTTTCGTCGATTAAGGGTGCTACGAACTTAACCTTTTTGAAATAAGTTGATGATTTGACCAAGATAGGTTCTTCCCGGGCGTCCTCTTGCGACTTCCACTCACATAATTCCGGTATATTCGTTTCGTTATTCGAATCGCACTCATCCTTTCTGAATGATCAAACCGTTATAGCATTCCTTTCTCGTTCATTGTCACCACTTCATACTTCAATTTACACCGATCCCTTAGCACGCTATTCATCAACCAATCAGACTTATATCGTACTATATGACTATACTATACTCTTATCGTAAGAGTATACTAGTATAGTAGAGATAAGAGTATACTTATCGTAAAATATGATTTCTTTTAGACAATTTTTGTATTGGTAATCCTGTGTAAACTCGTAACATTGTGTCGCACGCACGTCGGGGAGCGCGCTCCTCTCCGTAGATTAATTGTCACGTATAACACACACTTTCATAATCTTGATATTTTTTNGATATTTAAAAAATTAGCGACCACTATTTCACTCCAATTATAAGCTCTTCGTTGTAATTTCTCTGATTATCTTTTGACTTTTCATCACCAATCTTCACCGCGCGCGCTTTTTACTTTCATTTTTTTTTTCTATAATTACTCTGTGGGCATTAGTGTGGGTTATACATTCACTGAATATTTCTTGTATTTGTTATTTAAGTAATAAACAATGTATAACTGTTTGATGTCCTGAATAAATAAATAAACATGATTGTATGACATTCGATGTATGACAGTCGAATGTATTTGCAGTGAGAACCAGCTAAAGGCTGTACCAGAATAATGGACGGCAGCGTTATCATGTTATTCAGTCAAAATCCGCCGGCCAAGAGTGCCAATTATGGAAAATCCTTCCTTCTTAAGCTGGAAGACCAAGTCCAACAATGGATTTTCACGAGCTGATGTTGATGACGATGAATAGTTAATAGCACTTATGTTTTGAATCTTATAGTTACCAGGTATACTTATTGTAATGCACTAGCTTTTGCCCGCGGCTCCGTTCACTTGAATGTTGGTTTTCGACAACATGGGAAATCCGGACATAATCATAGATTTATATAAAAAACCACTATCCACTTTTACTTGACCTCTCGTACCTTAGCGGCGGCTACTAAAACAGGGATCAAGCTGTACCTTCTTTTCTGCTGGACCTGTTTTGATGAAACATACCACATTATTTAAGTAGGAATAGTACCTTTAAGACTGTAATAGTTTAACCAAAATCTACCCGCTGGTTTTTGCGTGAAGCACGAACAAACAAACAAAAATCGTTTCGATTTCAGAAGCCCATAATTAGTCGATCTGAGTAGTTTATTATTAAGTATCTTTAATTTTTGAAAATAGATAAATACTTATACATATATAGATAAATATCCATGTCTCGGGTACAAACATTTGTGCTCATCACACAGTTTGTCCCTACCAGAATTGGAACCCGAGACTAATTGACGCAGAAAACGCAGGGTCACTTCCACTGAATCACTTAGTCGTCAGGTATTAACAAATTCATCATTATGAAAAATGTGTAAAAGTTTTCTTGTAAGTGATTATTTAACTTTTTTCGTGCCAAACATGTCTGACGTATACTGTTGTGTTGAAAGCACGGTACAACGGTTGGTGTTTGCGTCCGCTGAAAATTCCACGCGTTTTTCTGTAAACCCGTGCAGCCGGCCGCAGGGGTTATCCGTATATATTTTTCACCCGTGACCCGTAATTTTTGAGGCATGTAAATGCCTCAAAAATTATTTCAATAATTATCTTATAGAATCTATAGAAACTTTAGGCCCTTGGGGAGAATGAGCTCACAAAGTTATCAAAGAGATCGCGGACCGCCTGATCAGCACAACGGGCGCTCAGAACGCTGACCGCTATCAACGAAGAAACGCGACCAGCGTTATGGGCACCCTACCGACCGACAAGAGTGCACCTTTCTTAAAATATAGCTAAATGTAGCTTTTAAATATAGCTTTCTTAAATATAGTTTCATTCTTACTATCTATATGTAATTTAAATATAATAATAAATAATTATTTATATCATAACGCCTAAAGCACAATATTATCTATATTTTTTTTACCAATTTAAGCCATTACTTGATTACAGTCCCACCTGATGCTAAGTGACGACGTAGGATAGGGTACTAAAACGTACTCGTTTAATAAAAATCTATTCATACTTGTCTTTATATACCTGTGATACCTTCTAAAGTATTCATTTAAATGATATGGTGTCAAGGCAATTTTAATTTACACTAAATGTCCAATATAACAAGCATATTTCATTGGGTAATGATCCATACCACATTTGATAAATAGCTTCGCGAATAAGCTATTATTTTTTATTAATATATAAAAGAAAAAAAAGTTAATATGACTCAATCTTAGGAGAACTCTGTAGGTATTTTTAAAAAGGCCTATAGAAACTACAATTCCCAATTAATAATAATTTTTTAAAAATCATATAAAAATTAATTAATAAATTCAATAAAAATATACATTTTCTTTTTTTCTTTTAAAAAGACACTTCCCGCATTAGGATTAATTCCTGTATCGCGGGGACTTTACAAACATTCAAATAACGGAAACACAGAACACNNNGAATTTGTGGATTACACAAAGTTGTTGTCCCGTATGGGGATCGAACCCACAACACACGACAGCGCAGTGGACGCTTAAACCACTGCGCCATCCGTGTAGTATACATATTATTCTTTAATAAATTATTTTGATCTTTCTTTTAAGATTTGGAAATGTTTCCTAAAAACTGTAAGCCACATCGCAGGTTCGATCCTAATCCTGTACCACTGGGTTATTTCTAACTCAGATACACTTTATACTATAGATACTAATGTAGGTACTCAACGGAGAAGGAAAACTTCGTTAGGAAACGTGCATGCCCATATGGGTGTGTGAAGTCTACCGACTCGCACTTGGGCAGAGTGGTAGGCCTCAATCTAAACCCTCTCCTGATTGATTTCGTGCCCCTTTAATGGGGACAAATATGGACTAGGGATGATGAAAACAAAAAAAAAACAACTAAAATTATTATAATGATAATACTAGAATAAATTGAGTCAATTACATCTATGTTTTTTCAAAAACCTTTTTTTTTTTATTTAGTCAGCAGCATTTTAGTGAAATGTGTGTGTTCGACAATATACGTCTCTGCCTACCCCTCCCGCGATAATAGGGATTGGAGTAAATAAGAGAACGAATAACAAATCGTATTTGTTTCCACACTCCTTATCTAACAACAACATATGTACATACATTTACAATCACCGTATTGTACATATTTATTCAAACGCGTAACTCGCATTCAATCTGTATTGTATTGCTTCTCTCGGATGGAAACCGAGTGGTAAGGGGTATAAAAAAATATTTATGAAATCCTATGACGTCAATTTTCTACTAAGAAAAAAAAAGATTTAAAAAGTCCTATGACATCAATTTTCAGCAAACTATGAAAAAAATATTTAAGAAATCCTATGACGTTAATTTTCAGCAAACTAAGAAAAAATATTTAAAAAGTCATATGACATCAATTTTCAGTAAACTATAAAAAAATATTTAAAAAATCCTATGACGTCAACTTTCAATAAACTATGAAGAAATATTAAACAAATCTTATGACGTCAATTTTCAACAAAATCTGATTTTTATTTCTCTTTGATTGATTCTTGATTTTGATTTTTACCAGATAGAGTTAACTTCTAATTTCTGTATTATGATATGTATTAATAGTAGTCTTTAATATATATATTCATATACAAAAACTAGGTTTTGTTTACAATGAGTTAAGCACATATAGAGCTACATTTATCGACTGTGCTTGATTTGTGATTTCAATGAATATTATAAAGGTAAAAATGTTATTAGTGGCTTCTTACACATAAAATCTTGAAACGTTTAATTGTTAAATTTTGTTAACAATTAACTGTATTTCTAGTTTAGTTGTTAACAAAATTTATTGCGGTAACAAATTATTAACAATTCAGGGTGAAATATCGTAAAAAATCTTTTCAATATTTATTACCGCAATTTTTTTTAGAATGTGTAAATATTTTCATATATCTCATTTTAAGAACAAAAACAGCAACTTTTTATACGATTATTTGCGAGTGTATCATTTGCAGATTAAATAGTCACACGTATATATACAGGAAATAATAAATAAAATTGATACGGATTTATTTTTTATTAAAACACGGCGAAAAATTGACCTTATAATTGATTATACTAGTATGGTCAATTTTGAATCCATGGGAAGAAAATATACATTTATATTCATTTGTATTAATATAAGTGTATATTTTCTTCCCATGGATGCTGTAAAGGTAAAGGACGTCCCAGAATAATGGGCAGCGGTGTTATCCAGGATAACTTACCCGGCTATTTAGTATTTATTGCGATCTCTTTTTTCTTATTTGTATTTTCTGTATTTTCTTAATAATTGATAAGAAGTTTTAATAAAACTAATAATATAATTAAATAATTAATATCAAAAATTAATGTATATTATATTTAAATCATCGTTTGTTAATGTTATAACCGAATCAAAATATATATACACACAGTACAATAAAGAACTATTAATTTATAAAACACATTAATTAGTACATATTATTATAATAAATAAATAAATAAATATTATTTACACATTAACTGAAAGAAACAACTTACCATTTTTACATTTTAATCACTTAATACCTCACATAATATCACTTGAGCCACAACACTACTAATCGAATTTAAAAAAAAATATCGTGTCAAGTCAAATCAATTAACCGTAATATATTCCGATAATTTCTATGCAAATCGTTTTCTGATTTGAGGGCGCACCGAAAACCCGATTACTAACAAACTCACGTATACCTCAGTTACCGATATTTGCGTTATGATATACTCTGAAAACGAGACGTACGAACCGCGCCACTCGCGGTGGAAAACTGAAGGCTGAAGGATAAAATCCGAATGCTTGACACGGTGTAGTATCGTTTTGCTGAGCCGCACGTTCTGCTCATCTTGCTGCGTCCGATGCAGGATATTTTTGTTTTTGCACGCGAATCGCTTGAGAAAATAATAAAGATACGTTTGCAGCGCTCTAACAGGATATCACTGAAGTTTACAAACGAAACATATTTCAGTAGAACCGTCGCATTTACGAGATAGTTCAAACAAGGAATATATTTTTATATATTTTTATCTTGTTTGCAATTGTGTTATACGAAGCGGCTTATCAATCCAGTTAGATAAGTTTTAAAGAATTTTTGCGTCTTGGAGCAAAGCTCGTTTGAATACTTAAAATAATTTATTTGAAATATTTTTCATTATAATTTGTACATCTGGAAATGTACTTTTAAAAAGTATGAACTTTTTAAAACACATTGATTCTCTTCTTTGAGTGAAGTTAAATCTACAGGAACCTATGAAAAATCATATATTTTCAAAAATGTTTAATATTATATATAGTAAGTAATGTATTTCGACAATACTCATATAGTAGATCCAATATGGGTAGTTTCAAAAGATTATGTGTAGCAGTGGAAAGTAACTATTAAACCAATTTTCAAGACGAATTTATTATAATTGGTTCAAAGGATTTACGTGTATAAATATGAAGTTGTAATCGTTTCTTTTTAAATACAAGACTAGATTCTAATTTTATAACCTAAAAGAAGTCAATTAACAACAAGTGTGTTTAAAGCGTAACTAAAATAATAATTAAAAGAAAATATTTATTATAATTTCAAATCATATATGTACCTATCAAAAATTATACTCCTGTTTTGGTATGATTATTAAATAGTTAGATTCCTTCTATAGTACGTTTTATTTTAATATTTTCATTTCTTATATTCCTAACTACACAACATTGTAGCATCGTTTTAAATAAATAATAAATGTTTCAAGTATGTATTTTGACAAAAAGAACATAAATAATATTTATTTTTGTAGTGAAAAATATCGTGTGTGGCATTTTGTTGTTATACCATAAGGGTAGACAGAGACCACAGTTAAAAGAGCTAAATGCCAAATTATACCTATAATTTTTTACGTAGTATATTTAAAATTGCATTATTCTATTTATTGCCTACAATTGTGGACATTGGTACTTCGGTAAGACTTCGACATCGACTAGGTGTTATGTTATGTATATGCTACGCTACGTTACACAATGATAAAAGAAACTATTACAACATGATGACAGAATAGCAAAAGAAAAATATAAAAAATGGTTAGAAAAATACTATAATAAACCATTAAAAACTACCAAAAATAGTACACTATAAGCAATATTAATTAAATCTCTAAAAATTTCTTAAAATTATTATTTCTTATATTTCTGTCAACATATTGTGTACAATAAGTGACAGTGGTAGTATTTTTCTGTTTTCAATTCTATTAATTAATTCAACACAATTCGTTTATTATTTATTTTCGACTTCCGCTACGAGTTACACTGCGCTACGCGTAATAAAAAAAAATAATAAACTTTCTAAGCTTTCAGAAACTATCTAAATTAATACAAATTAGGCAATATTAGTTAAAATAAATTTAGATCAATTCATTGCTTACAGCAATTGCAATGAATAATATTACAATCTGCCCGATTTGTTACGAATTATGCTACGAGTTTCGCTACGACTCACTTTACGAAAAAAACACTCTAAGCTTGAAAACACTAACAAAAATAATACAGAGTAGACAATATTTGTTATAATAACTGTAGCGAAGTGATTATGACCCATGATGACGTTGATGATTACGTCACCAGCTATAGGGTCGAAGTGTGGCAGGAGTGGCAATATCGGAAAAGGGAAGATCTTCCGGCCGGACGGGTGTTGTATCTGGCGGGGCCTGCCACTGCTCCGACGGTAAATGTCGGGACGTTGTATATTAATAGCGACTTAAACTTCATGCGCGTGATTCAGACTTCTACATTATATCGTCACTTTTTTTAGAACTGCGCCATCTGTTGAGGATGTGTGGTATGTAGTGAAGTAGATCACCACATCACTCCCCCCTTTAGACCGGAGGTCGATAGTCTAGAATCCATGTTGAATTATTGCATCATGCTCGAAGTGAACTTGCAAGTGCCAGGATGCGCGTATTACAAGTAGTAGTACTGGTAGTATCAGGATTATGCCCAACACACGCTAAAAATATGTCCTGCTAGGACGGCAAAACCTGATCGAAAAAATTGGATCGGATCTCTCTCTGGCCAGCGTTGTGTCAGCAATGTTGTCCGCAGATGAAGCGTGGAAAGCGGTGATCACCTTTACTGAGACTGTTATGTCTGTTATGTGATAAACCAGATCCTTCTCGTCGGCGTCGGCCGGCTTCCAGCCGGGCGCTCCAGTCCTGATGCCCGGGCTTAATAAAAGGGCTACCCTTAGGATCGCGGATGTTTAAGGTGTGGGTCTCTTAAACATCTTCACTGAAGTTGCGACCCTGAGGAGGACGGTGGGATGAGTGGCTCCATGCCACCGTAAGCACTGGGAGGTTACGGAGAAGGCTCCTTTAAACGAGCTCAAGATGAGCATAAAACTGAAAAGAGGCACCGATGACGTTCTATTAAGAGATCTCGAAACCCTAAACAGTGTTGAAGAGCCCACCGCGAAGATTTTTAGTCAGGTACAGCTCAGATTTTTAGTGACATACCCCACTCTTTTCCCACAGATGACATTGGGAACCTTTGTAAGATTTTTCCCTGCGTTATAAAAAGAAAAGGCCAATAATGATTACTATTTGGCCCTCTTGTGGAAAGCATTGATTCATTCGGTTTGAACAGTTTCAGTTCGAATGTAAGACGAGTCTAATTAATTTTCTTCACATCAAAACCTTAATTTGGGTTCTGAATCAATTTAGTTATATATGAAAATTAATTTAGTCTTCAGAGTAATACAAGTCGCTTGTGCGGTAGGTATATTCAGACCTGGTACATAAATAATTCATTAAACTTGTTAATATTACACTGGTATGTACTCTTGCTGTGGTTTGGTAACAATATCTGGCCATCGATCATAACTAAATGTTTGATACCGGACTTAGCAGTCCTGCCTCTACATTATGGCAAATATGTACTTTTATAGAGACTCTGAAGACTAAATTAATCCGACTCAGTCCTTATTTCATCGGACCCCTGTGGGTTTCTGGTATTATTGACATACTATGGACATACATATATGTCCTTCAACGAATAACTAAGGACAGTTGTACCAATAGGTTCGTCTTTAGTCACTGTCTTTAACCGTGGATAAAATCTGTGAATCATAGTATCTGTGTGGTTCTAATCATGAGGAGATATTCATTGGACGGTTCCTAAAATGAACCAAACGAAATAAATAAATAAATGAATAAACGATCATTTCTATACATTATTTAATGACATGATGATGATTGAATATTCTGTTCGATATTATTTCCCGTTGCGAAAGTAGCAAATTTATAATTTGTCTGAACTGCATCTGAGGTACATGCAATCTGAGAGCTATAACAACTGCTCATTCTTACAGTCAGTTTAATTACAGTGAGGCTTAGTCACAGACAATATTATTAACTATTCTCTGATAGAGATCATAAACTTATAGCTTTAAGTTTAGTTGAGTTGTCTAGATGCAAAAGCGCCTTTATCCATTGATGAATTTGAAAATCAGTTTTTTTTTTGTATTTAAATAAATATTACGTTCTATATGTTATCAAATAATGATAAATTTTACGTTAAGGCAAATAAAGGATAATGTTTCAGACTGTATCTCAAAATGTGCAAAAATAGATAGAGGTCCTTTTGGATGTAGAACCCTCAGTTATAGTAGTCATGGGTGGAGATCTCATGTATGACTATCGGGCCTGTTTTGATGGTTGTTATATAGCTAATAATTTCACTAGCATAACAGTATATTAAACCGATACATCGTTGCCCAAAGGGAAATATATTTTTATTCAACTAAAACCGTGAAGGAAGAATTATAATCCCTGAGTTGTATTCCAAGATACGACTAACAGTCGTTATATTGTTGAGTAAGACATATATATAAAAAAAATATATTTATGACAGTCGTGCTCGGTTCGATGTAGGTGGATCTCCCCCACATAAGACATATAATTTCTAAAATCTGGAGTAGAAAATCTTCCACAAATAGATCGAATCGTTTTATCATATTGTAGTGAGAGATAAAAGAAATTAATTCTATTCAGTAGGTACTATAAATAGCAACCAGACCTTCAAGGCTTAGGCGTGATTTATTAGTATTCCGACGGTAAACATGTATGAAGAGCCTCAAGGAATTAATAAATCCCCACATAAAAATTTTAGAAGATTCAATTAACAGATATATGTACATACAATTTCAATTCTATTATTATTATTTCAATTATTCCACCTACTTCAGACACCAGCTCCTCATTCATTAGTGTTACTGATAATTATAGTTATTTTGTAAATTACTAGTGACTTGTATTGAGGAAAAAATAAATAAACTTATTATTATTATTATTTTGACGAATCTCTTGTTGAAGTCTCGCAGACTTAAGATATAGTTATTGTAGGTCAGTATACTGGAATATAGGAGTCGCTCAATATATTGTATTTTATTCTGAGCTTTTGCTCAGAATAAAATACAATATATTGAGCGACTACAATTAATTGAGCGTAATTCTACAGGTTTTCTAGCCTACAATCAGTTAATAGTTTTCTGCAATAAATTAGCGAACAAACTGTGGTCTCTGCCTACCCTTATGGGATACCGGCGTGAGTGTATGTATGTATTAGCGAACAAATTATATGATTAGGTTCCTCTCTAGTTGATATAATCATAATAGGAAAATAGGTAATAGAGAGGTAGTTAAGGTTGGAGTAGTTCTGTCTATAACCCCCCCTGCGAAACATCTAGCAGGGGGCCTCGGGAGTCGTTGACGCAACGGGCGGGGGCCCTGAGCGTCTATACAAAGCGATTTCCGAGAAGGATGGCGACATGAGT
>WUAW01011427.1:7188-18788 GCA_017165845.1 Thaumetopoea pityocampa | reverse complement strand
ACCACTTCAAACGTTTCCGAAACTCCGACACTTTTGGAGACCAAAAATGAAATGAATACATAAATTTTGAAAACGCTAGAGTTTATTAAGAAGTTCCTCAGTAGCGTCGAGAAAACATATTTTATTTGGGTTAATTGATTTCAAGAGACAAGTAAATAGATTTCTAAAGGGTCGGCGATGTGCGATGGGTGTCCTGGTGTGGCAGGCATCCATGTGCTGCGGTAGCTGCTCACTATCAAGTGGACCATAAGCCAGTTTACCACCATCGTGGTTTAAAAAATTAAGCAGTTATTTCAAGTAAAATATACATACCTATTTGTTTCATAGTTACAATAATATTACATTTAGGAGTTGAATTATGGAACTCTCATCTCCAGTCAAGGTTTTTCCACGTTATAAGAGCACTGGCCTACCCTGATTAGGAAGGGATTAGGCTGTAGTACCACGCTAGCCTAGTACGGAATGGTAGACTATATATATATATATATATATATATATATATATATATATATATATATATATATATATATATATATANNGAGGGAAAGATAATAAAATGTATGTCTTAAATCGTCGTAAACAACTCCAAGTGTCAAGGTGCTGGAGTGAATAAATAAATATTTTTCCTATAGAGTCCTAGAAACCGTTATCATGTAACTCAACCAACAACTACTACGATCTTAAGGACGATATCGGTGGAGATTACGAAAATCCCTTCCGTTTATGGTAGAGGCAGTGAGCAGTGGACTTTTACGGACTACTGATACTTACTGATGATGATGGAAGCTATAATTAAAAGAATACAGTTCCAAAATTCAATTCCTATATATATATGAATTGAATGGCCTCTACCATAAACGGAAGGGATTTTCGATGGACGTTTAAGGCCCCCGTTTATGCGTCTTCGATCCTCGAGGCTTTCTGTTAGATTTTCCAGCAAGGGGTACCCCACTGACAGCGTGTGGTCCATAAGCCCGTATTATAAAGCCCCGGACTATTGAATTAGGGAGTAGAGGCGGCTGTTTATTATTCTGACTCATTCTTCAGCTGATTTTCACAGCATCCGCGGCAAGAGATGGAATGGTGCCATTATTATGCCGGAATCATACATCGATATCATCCTTCACCTTAGTATTATTCATACGTAAGTCAGGGTCAAGTCTTTAGCGAATTGATTGTGACCCACGATGACGTTGATGATTACGTCACCAGCTGTAGGGTCGAAGTGTAGTAGGAGTGGCAGTATTGGAAAAGGGAAGTTCTTCGAACCAGACGGGTGTTATGTCTGGCGGGGCCTGCCACTGCCCCGATGGTTGATGTCGGGACGTTGTATATACCCTAAGTCGCTACTAAACTTCATGCGCATGATTCAAACTTCCATATTATATCGTCACTTTAGAACTGCGCAATCTGTTGAGGATGTGTGGTATGTAGTGAAGTAGATCGCCACAAGTCAGTTAAGTACATTGGTGATTAAGTGGTGCTAAGCAAGACTCACTATTGAAAAAGTCGCGGGTTCGATCCCAGTCCTGTACCACTGCCTTATTTCAAAATTATATACAGTCTACATAATAAACACTGAAGTACTCAAAACAGAGAAGAACAACTTCGTGAGGTGACCTACGTAGCAACACGGGTGTGAGAAGTTTACCAACCCGCACTAGGCCAGCGTCGTAGACTACTTGCAAATCCCCCCTTCTGAATAGGGGAGGTCCCTGCCCCAATAATGGGGATAAATATGGACTGGGTATGATGAAGTCAGGGTCTGTTATTGGTGGCTGTGAGACGTGCTCAGATGACAGGCTGCCATTTTATATAATCCCTGTAATCTCCTTCAATCCCTGTTATAATCAGTGTCATTAGGACACCAGCCAGGTACGATTGTTTTAAGTACATTCTGAAAAAAAGAGGCATGGAAATGTGCTCAGGTAGGGATTGAACTCTAGACTTTCAGTTGCGAAGTCTAGGCTTTACCTCTACACCACCATTATTGTTTCTTTTGATATCCTAACTGATATTATAAATGTGAACGTAAGTTTGTTCGTTTGTTATATTTTCACGACTTAACTACCCAACCAAATTATCATGAAATTTTGTAGACACATTGTCAGGGGTACAAGGCAGAAACATAAAATACCTTTTAAATCGAAAAAACAAAACCCGAGGGATAGAAAAAATAATTTACAAAGTTATCGAATAATTGTATTCTCAACGGTCTCTGACATATAGTTAAGGACATAAATGCGAACAAACTCACGGGTAAAAACTAGTATCTAATAAAGATTTATGTTAACATTTCACTCGGACATACGTTCATGAAAAATCTGTGAGCTACTTACTCGTTTTTAGTCACGTAATATCGGGAAATACTATCGCATCCTTCGGCTCTACGTAATCGTAAGTCGTGTCTACGTAATCTGTCGTACGTGTCGGATATCGTTTTGAAAGGAAAATCCTGAAATAATTATAGATTTACAAAAAATAAATAAATAAAACATGTTGCAATAGTTAAGTTGTAATGAACTAGAACAAACAATCCAACAGACGCGAAAAACAAAACATTGTTTCAATATTAGAAGCACTTAATTAGTCTATCTGCGTTAGATTTTAAGAAATATCTTTAATGGCAATGACAATGGCGTTTTATAATAGTATATACATATAGATAACACACAGTAGGCGTAGTAACACGGAATGGTATATCGTATTAAGGATGATAAAGCGTCCGTTCAAATCGGATGATAAGAGATTTGTCACTCTTTATTACCCGTTGATGCGTGGCAGAGTGAGGAATCCCCGGTGACAATATTGACAGGCATTACGTTTGTTCTGTTATCTACTGATATTCGACCAAACGTGCGTATGAATGTTGTATACAATTGTCGTACTTAATTACAATGTTATACAAAATGCGGAAAAACAAATGCGGATAAATGTCCTACTCAAATTTCGTACTATTTAAGTTATTGATACCCAAAGTGGTATATATTTAACCCGCAGAGGTCGACGATGACCTGCAAGGGGTCCACGCCAACTGTTAAAACCACATTTGATGTTGATAAATTTGCAAAAATTTTACATTAACTTGGTGGTCCACCCAAAAGTGAAAATCATTACAAGTTGTCTACAAGACAAAAAAGTTTGAGGACCTCTGATTTAAGTGAACAAATGAACTAACTATACAAGTTTCGTATTTAATTGTATAGGCTCCTATTCAAATTTTATATTTAATTATATATTAATGACTGAAAAGAAAGTTATATACAACTTTCGCATGTAGTTATACTATTGCCTTTGAGAAAAAATATCTTATTTAAATTTCGTATTTAGATACAACATTGACGCGAATGAATTATCTATACAAATTTTGTATTAAGTGGTACTATTATTGATGCGGGTGAATACAGTCTACACATTTCCTTTCAATTGCACTATTTTGAACCTTATTTAAAAGTCATAATTAACATTATATCGGAAAGGTGCTGTCATAGGGCCAGTTTTGCTGCCGATTGCACTATTATAACTGCGGAAGAATGTCCTAAACAAATGTATTTAGATACACAGATGCGGAAGAATATCGTGTACGATATCTGATTCAAATTTTATCTAATTAGCGTGCACTCCATCAATATAAACGCTTTTAATTTTTCCTTATCATATAATTCCAAAATTCTACAATTCTTAATATTGCAAATAGAAATTTACCGCTAAACTACAACCTCAATTTTAACTAAGGATACAGTATTCCCTATTCATATCGAATATACTAACTCACAATACATAACATCGATGCGGTCATCGGGAATGTCTAGAGTAGGCTTTCGTTGGAGTAAACAGTTTAGGATTACATTTTAGGATTAAAATTATTAATTAGTACAATTACATTACATTAGGGTAATTACCCTATTATTATAATTTTAATAAAATCACAAGCCTTTCCTTTTTTATTTATTTATTTATTTTTGGTTTGACGACTGATTGGTATAGTAGCAGTGATCCTGCTTTCTATGCCAATGAGTCTCAGGTTCGAAACCTGGTAGGGACAAATTTTGTGTGATGAGCAAAAATGTTTGTATCCGAGTTATGAACGTATTTATCTATTTATGTATTGTATTTATCTCTATATAAGTATCTATATCATTGTCTAGTACCTAAGATACAGGAAATTCTAGTTTGGGACTAGATCAATATATGTAAAAAGTGTGTAGAGTATTATCATTATTATTATATTCTATTAAGAGCCTTAGTTCATAACACAGAAAATATAATATTTGATGTAGATCATGTCAAACCCCAGAATCCAAATCATATAAAATTTCAATATAGCAAGTCTTTTTAAGTTACTACTTAAAAAGACTGGCGACATGGAAAATTGATTACAGTAGATAATGGTGCTGATTCTGTTGTAACAGAACTTAACTAAATTTAGTCCCTCCCTATCTTTTTTTAATGTCAAACGCCAAAGCGGGATAGCAAATATTTATAGCGAGTACCGACCTACGTTTCCGTCAAACGATTTATAAAAATATTACGTTTTTGCGTATCTTTAGTCCGTATGTTTCGAGATCGTGTCTAAATTTTTTCTGTTTGACGTGTGCGAATGAGACTGACAACACCAAAATTGTAGTTATCTCGTTTTGGCGTTTGACATTAGAAACAGATAGGGAGGGACTAAATTTAGTTAAGTTCTATTACAACAGAATCAGCACTATTAAGCACTAAAAAGATTAATTATTAAGCTAAATTTAATTTACCGAGGGCCAGTGAACACTGCCGTCCAAACGAAAACAATAGACTCCGTTCATAATTTACAGATCAGCGTGAAATATTGGCGTGGTATTGAAATAAAAATTAAATCGATTCACTTGTTGGGTAAGCTATAATTTTATTTAAAATTGAATAATTCGCTTTCGTGCGATGCGCGTTATTACGCGTTACATTTCCACCGGCAATAACGATTATTGAAGAGTATATGATATGTTTCGAATGTTAAATGAAAATATTAAATTTATATAAGTTCTATTTCAGAACCAGTTGATGTTGCTAGCAACACTAAGTATTGTTTACATATTGATTCGTAATCTATAAAATTTAAGATATATTTGATATTATCTGTGTTTGCTCTCTTCCTCCGATACTGCTACGGTGCTGACCCGGTGCACGTTATCTTTGAAATAAATAGTATCGATTACCGTTAGAGTGGATTTCTCTACACCAGCGATCAAGAAATCTATCAAGAATTAAATAGTTGAAACCTACAGTTACACAGTTATCATCTATATTCTAGGTAACATATCTACCTCCTCACATATGTTCATAATATATTGTTACGGGTCAGGGGTAAATTAAATGCCACTTGCGTGAAAAAATTGACTTATTAAGATGAAGAAAGAAGCATCCGAATCGCAGAATACAATAAGTAACCTTCGTCCAAGCAAATATTCATCGAAATTTTCCGTAAATAACGTATTCCAATCGCAGATCAATTGTAAGTTTCAGTAACCGTAGTTATTATATATAGTTGACACGCAGGTATTCGTCCAAGTTTTCCTTTCGCCTTGGTTCGCACCGAATCGCTCCGATCGCTAGTCGTCAACTCACTGGTTGCGAGTGCGAGCGTATATATAGACTGGCCCCAGGTTTCGAGAATAATCGAGGACTCGCCGGAAACCGTGGGAAAATATAGCGTAAACACGACGTACTTTAGTAAACAAGCCCCGCCGCCAGGGGACTTTTGACCTTATGTCGTAGCCATACGGTTCATTATAGGAAATACGTTAGTTTTAGTTATCTTCACCGGTTACCGCCCACGCGCGATAACAAAAAGGTCAATGAACCGCACATCACAACATATATTAATAGGATATATATTCATAGCTGTATGGTGCCCGCATAAGAATAGCGTCACTTCATCTTTTCCCGTAGATGATGTGAGAATCAGCTAAGGGGTACCAGTATAATGGATAGCAACGTTATCCTATTATTCGACCAAAATCTGCTGCGATCTCTAAGACGCCTGTTAAATATGGTAATTATGGCAAATCCCCTCTTTTTAAAGTGGAAGTCAATGTCTAGTAGTATACTTTTACGGGTTGATGATTAAATTGCAACCCAGCAGTTCCTGAAATGTTGGATATAGGCCTCCTCTAATGATCGCCACATCGCGTGGCTGTAAGCCGTCCGCATTCACGGACTGGCTGCGACCTTTGATAGGTCATCAGTCTAATCGGGGGTCGAATTATGCTATGGTTATCGGCTCGGGATCGCCAGTCCAAAATTTTAGGACTCCAACGTCCATCGGTTTCGAGAACTATGTGCGCCGCCTATTGCCACGTTAGCTTACCAATCCTTTGAGCTATATCGACGACTCTAGTTCTTCTGCAGATTACCTCATTTCGAATCATACAGACAAATTTTATTAGATGAACTCGAATGTTACATAATTATCCAGTAAGGCTTTGAGCGTCCATTTAAAGCAAATCAGACATATTACCTAATTGGTTCAGTGGCAGTTAAACTGCTTCTGTGTCAATTGGTTTTGGGTTCAAATTCTGGTAGTGACAAATTTTGTGAATGCTTCATCATCAGCTTGAATGTTTGTACTCGAGTGAGGCATAGATGAGCACCGAAGTAGCGTAATCTTGGAGTCAGGCACACGCGTCGATGCACGTTGCTACGAAGCTTATACTCTATAGTAACTACTTTGTAGTAAATACTCTGTAGTAAAAATCTGACGCACTATTTACTGGGGATGCACTTGGGAACAAGTACACAAAACCTCGGACCAATTATTACACTTGGTCCTAGCATAAAACCGACTGTTCTCTGACGTCAAAAAGTATAAATAATGAAGTATAACGGAGTAAAACGTATTTTTTCTTTAATCTTTTATTATTATTAGGTATAGTATGTGTGTGTAAGTATATATATTATGGTATTTTTATGTTATGTGCAGTACAATTAAACCACCATATCTAACTATTATTCCTATCCATATCGCGGTCTTATTGCATATTGCGATTATGACCATCCAATGTACACTTCCTATATTGAATAATATATATTCTTATATTTCCTTCTATATTGAATAATTAAAAAAATTTCACCATTATCAATCAGCCCGCGGAAGTCCACTGCTGAACATAGGCCTTCTTCTTAAAAAGGAGACATTTGGTAAAATCTCCATGCTTTGCAGTCCTGAAGATTTCAATTGAATAACGGTATAGCGCTGTTGCCCATTATCCTGATACATTCTTTAGCTGGTCATTCTTTTATTTGGTTATTATAATGCCGGAGCCTCACAGTAAAAAAAAAAAAATACATAATTATCTTTTTTTCTAATTTAATAACACTTATTATTAATAATATCACTGCCATCGCGCATTTCCAAGAGTCGCTCTCTACGTCGACGGCACACGCATAGCGCGCCACGCCTCAGATAACGTCAAGTGCCGGCGTCGGCGGCTCTCGTTAAATTTTCACATGCACTTGACGGCCAACCCTGGCTTGCGTTAATTATGAAATCTCATTTATAACTGAAACCTGCACGTTTGAGTAATGACTGCTGAAATGAGAGGTCCGGTATTAAAATTTCAACTTAATTTATAATTCGTGTAGTCCGTGTATGTGGGAGTTCGCTTGTGTTGGATTTGTTTTTTTTTATAATATCATCGAGCAAAAGATATGTTATTGCATTGTACTATTTAATTGTATTAAAGTAGCACTTCCTCTAAAAAGGACATATGTATGTATTTTAGTGTGTTTCAGTATTTGTATATTTGTATGCTTCTAGATTCTATTCTTCTAATCTCAAATATTTTTACATTCTAAGGTTTGCTGGAAGAAGGCTCAATTTTTGAGTTTATCTCGCCTTTGTAGATTTTTTTCCTTTATTTATAAATGTATTTATTTGTTTGGGTACAATAAAGGATAAATATATAAATAAATGTTTTGTTATATGTACTTATTTCTTACATGTAAAAAAGGGAAAAATACCAAAGAGGTATTACATGGTGGCCAACAGAATAACCTATAATGTCCAAAGCTAGACTTTTTTGTTTTAGCTCTCATAATATCTGAGAGAAGAAAAATATAGTCGTGAAAATATTCGCCACCCGACACGTCTCGTTTCCCGCGGCGACGAAAAGTGGGCTACGGATAGTCACTTTCTACATTAAATGATCATAGCAAGTGGAAAGAAGCGGTCTCTGCCTAGAATCTCTCTTAAAAAATAATACCAGTATACTAATACTGGTATTATTTTCGCCGATCACGCGGGAGACCGGGGTTTGATTCCCCGCCGAAGAACCATGGAAAAGGGCGTGACAATATATACATATGTAAAAAAAAATGCAACTTATTATTTCAAACGGTTCTAGAGGTAATTTTTTTACACACTTTTATTTTTAACACAACCGCTTGCGCAAATAGCTCCGTAAAAAGCATTCTATAACTTCGTGCTTAAGTTTTAAATAAGACCAGAAGGGATGAAAGCAGAGTTTTTCTTTAGTTAAAAATAAATGAGGCCCATAACTCGGCCGCAATTACTAGCATTTCTCAACAGCTGCGATCCGACCCTGGTGCTGCTAATTAACTAGCTTCACGCTAATTTTGGCAAAAAATTAAATATAAATAGCTTTACCAAGACATTTCGAGTTTTTTGTATCTCATAATATTGAATTAGCCATGGAGCGAAATGAATGAAACCTAGCTAATTAAAATAAAATGAATATTTGCTTTTTTTTAGAATTCAAAAGACGAAATGCAAATATCTTAAAATTAAACCTTAAACCTTATTACCACTATGTACCTAGTCTATATTTATCCCCATTACTCACCTAATAGGAAGGGTGATTAGACTGTAGTCTACCATGCTAGCCTAGTTTGAATATCCTTCTAGTATATTGTAGATTTTCCTTCTCATATGATTAATTATTGCAAGCAAAAAGATTGTAATATGCTTATCAAGATTTGATTATTGGTTTTGATTATTTAATTATTTATAGAATAACGCCACTTTTTCGTCCTGCGGATTTATCGAGAGAATTGCCTATTACAGAAAGAGCCATAGTAAAATTATCAAGCAATTTGTAGTGACCGCTCAGCTCAGAATTAATAATAAAATTGCGAACACAATTATTAGATAATTATGTAATTCTATTACATTATTACGGTTCCGTATTAAAACTTAGTTATTTGTCCTGGACAGTTTCAAGCAATATGTTGCTGGCTGCTATTTAAACGTTTATAATTTTAATTTTATTTACTCACAATAGATGGTGCTGATTCTAAGCTATATCAAAACTGAATCGCGCTTTCAAGGCACAATTTCAATTGCAAAGGGCTTTGTTACAACCAGTAGCGTGTTGAGGAGAAATATTGTAACTGATGTAATATTGTTTATCAAAGTATAGCTCTTTGAGTTACCTATACATTTTTTAATTACTGCCTAAACTGCTCTCGCTTCTAGGACTTACATGGTTTTCCACTGCCTATTCAAGTGAACATACATGCATACATACATACACTTACGCCTTTTTCCCTGGTTCTCCGGCGAGGAATCGAACCCTGGTTTCCCGCCTGACAGGTACTGGGATACTGACCACTATACTACCAAAGAATTGAGGTAGGCAGAGTGACCACTTCTTTCCACTTACTACGAGTAAAGCTATCCGTAGCTCACTAAGTAATTCCTGACCTATCTGCAATCAAATGAATAAATTTCGAAAATTTTCTCCTTTTATCGTTATCACTATTAACTTTACATTATCTATGGTTGAACGTCAACCACGTTCAGTAATCATCAAGCCATCCTGCTTTATTTTGCTATTTGTTTGCGTTTCTAAATATGTGTTGAACTCGTATATCTGATTTCGAGAGGCCTCACACCGTTCACTTTGATAATATTCACTGAGATCATCAAGATAAAAGCCGCACTGAACCTCTTTGTATTAAACCTTAACAGATGTCTTGGTGATCACAGTCACTCATTTTATTACTTTATAATGTATTATATCATATTATTATTTATAAGAACGATACCCATTAAGACTATTCTCCTTTTTTGGTTGGCTCATCATTAGCTTATACTACTAGGTATAGGCTTCCCCACTATAAACAGCTTACAAGCCTTTTTTGTACAACGGTTATCTGCGACTTTTTCTAGAACATCAGTCTAAAGTGTGAATCTTTACCGACGTTGAGTTTTCTGATCTATTGTTGCTGCTTTATAGCTTTTTCCTTATCGCTTACCAACTCTGCATGCTATACAGCCTGTTCATTGTTACTTTTATTTGCTGTTTCTACAGGCTATGCCAGTAACTTTGGTTCTTTAATGAATATAATTGTTTTGGATTTTGTCATGTAAAGAAGCATAGCTCTCATCAAGTACGTTGAGTGTCGCAGAGTTTACTTAATAGAGCAACAATTAGAAATGATGTCTTCGTTCCGCAGGCCGCAGTATCATTGGCAACATGAAACACTTAAAGACCTTTGCTTCTAGGCTCTAAGTGATTTAAAAGAAAGAAATGTTTCGTAGCTTCCCTAATGTTGCCCGATTGAATTGAAATCATCTCGTAACCTGTTTATTCAATTTGGATCTACCTGATTGAATGAATGGTTTGTTATAGTGAGATCTGTCTTAATCAGCTTAATAAGGGAATATTTTGATGAAATATCGTTCAATACTCAATGGTTCAATTCTGTTCTATTTTGAAAATTCATATAGACCGCCAGCTTTGTCTTGTGAAACAGGAGGGGTGAAAATTTCCACAAAAATAAATTCCATTCCATTAAAATAAATCATAAATGAATTTCTTTACAAATATCCCCAACGTATATTTGCGAGATATTATGAGAAAAGATTTTTGTGACAAATTGGGCGATTCATACAATTAGTAGCATCTTCGCGCTTTCAAACAATGTCGTATTCGACTAGCTAGACTAATGAACGTCATAAATTTACACAAAGAGCTCTCCAAACAATTTGGAAGACTTATCTGCGATGGGGCCATTCAATGATCACTTGGACTAAGTGAAAAATATATACTTACTCCGTAACATTTTATTAGCTTTCATTATATTTATATCGTCCATAAATCAATTACTGCTCTTTCTCGACCTAGCATTAGTGCTGGAGAGAACGAGGTACAGTAAAATATTCTTAACGAATTGTCGAAGCCCCTCGCATATTGTGTCGATCACAGATAACCAAATAAATATATTTCTTTTACAATCATGTATTTATTTATTAAGGAGGACTTTAAGCTTAATTGCCCCGTAAGGCATTATCAAGGGCCTGTGTGCTTGTCGGCTTTCCTGTACAAGGGAAATCTCGACACAATCATAGATTTATACTAGCTTTTACCCGCGGCTCCGCCCGCGTGAATGTCGGTATTCCGGTACACGGGAAATCCCGACACAATCATAGATTTATACTAGCTTTTACCCGCGGCTCCGCCCGCGTGAATGTCGGTTTTCCGGTACATGGGAAATCCCGACACAATCATAGATTTATACTAGCTTTTACCTGCGGCTCCGCCCGCGTGAATCTCGGTATTCCGGTACATGGGAAATCCCGACACAATCATAGATTTATACTA
>WUAW01011422.1:25222-35454 GCA_017165845.1 Thaumetopoea pityocampa | reverse complement strand
CGAACTTCCCATATAAACTTACAATCGCCAATTCACCCCCTTAGAGGTGAAATTAAAAAAAGAACGCTGATACACGTGTATATTTATTTCTAACCAGAAGCAGGTATGTTACATTTCGTTCTTCTTACTTTGAAAATGACGGATTTTCATACAACCGTCATCCCTTGTTTTATCCCCGTTAGGGGTGAAATGTCCAAAAATCCTTTCTGAGTGCATGCTTACAACATAAAAGGCGTCAACTGCTAAAATTTCAAGTTTGAAGTCCCAGCGGTTCTCTGCGTCGATGAATCAGTCAGTCAGTCAGGACAAGTAATTATATATGTATGTATAGATTATTATTAGCTGCTGTAGTAAGTAGGTAGATGTGTAATCTAGACAGTGATTTCGATGCTGTTTTTGTCTTACATTTTATAAATATCATCACATACTTATTGACATCACATAATTATTATTTTGTGTAATGAGTACGAATAATTGTATCTAAGTTATATTAATCTGTATATGTGTAAGCACTTACCTGTATCTACATATAAGTAGGTATATCGTTGTCTAGGTATACTCAAAACACAAAGAATCCTATTTGGGTCAAGAGCAATGTGTGCGATAAAAGTGACTACAATGGTGCCGATTCTGTTGTACAGAACTAAACTAAATTTAGTCCCTCTATATCTTTTTCTAATGTCAAACGCCAAAACGAAATAGCAAACATATATAGCGAGTAGCGACCTACGTTTCTGTCAAGTGGTTCAAATAAATGTTGCGTTTTTGCGTATCTTTAGTCCGTGTGTTCCGAAATCGCACCTATCTTTTAATTTTGACGTTCCTAAACAAAACTGACAGCACCAAAATTGTAGCTATCTTATATTGGCGTTTGACATTAGAAAAAGACAGGGCGGGACCAAATTTAGTTAAGTTCTATTACAACAGAATCGGCACCAATAGTGGCAATTCTGTTGTAACTTAACTAGACTGTCCCCATCTTTTTCTAATTTCAAACGCCAAAAGGAGATAGCTACATTATTGGTGCTATCAGTTTCGTTTAGACACGTCAAAATAAAGAAATTTAGACGCGATCTCGGAACACGCCGGCTAAAGATACGCAAAAACACAATTTTTTTGTACTTTTTGACAGAAACATAGGTTGGTACTCGCTAAACATGTTTACTAACTCATTTTGGTGTTTGGCATTAGAAGATAAAAGATAAGGAGAGCCTAAATTTAGTTAAGTTCTGTTACAACAGAATCACCACCGGTATCTTACAATGGTGTGAGGGGCTTGCACTAGTACCGAGTACCGGTATTTCTGTAAGAAAAATACCGATTACCGGTATTTCTTACGGAAATACCGGTAATCGGTATTTTTCTACTGGTCCGGTGCCCCGGTAACCAAGGAAGTAACGTACAATGACGTATTTACTAAATTAGGTTATAAGTAGTTGTTACTGAACCCGCAATAAAATAGAAAAGAATTATATCAAGGAACAATGATATGGGTATACAGGTGTTAGGTAATTTTGAAAAGAAAAAACACAGTTACACTATGTATAAATTTAATCTAAATATCAATAGTTATGGCTGTAAACTATTGATACAACATTAAAAATTATAATACAATCTACTTTGATAATACTGATATAGTGATTATAGGTTTATATTTTATATTCATTTAAATAAATATGTTGGATAATATTAATATTTGTTGCAACTAGATGCAATTAAGCAAAGAGATTATAATATAATATTCTAAGATTAATATTATTATAAGAGATTATAGATTTTAAATGACAAGCATAGTAAATAACTTTCTACCCTACATAATTATAATATTCTACTTATAGATGTATGACTGTGTAGCGTGTGGAGCGCCCTTTATTTCCTATCATTATGGAAGAACCCATGATATTCCATTCCAATCAATGGTTTATACTGTTCATCAGTCCGCATTGCCCAGGACGGAATGACGAATAGTACTAACAAAAACCATAGACAATAAATATATTTTATAAAAAAAATGGAGCTTTTTTTCATTGATTCACAACATTAAGAGAGAAAAATGTAGAAGATTGATTATATGTACGGGTATATACTCGTATATTCCCGTAAAGTACCTACATATCTAATCAAT
Organism: Thaumetopoea pityocampa; assembly: GCA_017165845.1. NCBI lineage: Eukaryota > Metazoa > Arthropoda > Insecta > Lepidoptera > Notodontidae > Thaumetopoea > Thaumetopoea pityocampa. The sequence goes on along the minus strand of WUAW01011422.1, from coordinate 33,329 downwards.
AATAAATTTAAATATTATGTGGGTATATGAACTCTTAGTCTAAGTACATGGGTATATTTTCGGATAATAGTGATAATTATACGAGTATATTATAATCTACTGTTACTATTATCTACACAGCATTTCATTTTTCTTAATATTAAATAATTATATTAATGAGTAAATGATGTATATTATTAGATATTTGCGCAGTATGTAGAATCGCGCTAAATATAATTTATATAGTGAATATAATTGTTAATATACTCATAATAAATATGTATCTACCATTATATGTATGAGTATAGTATTAATATAATATTTTTATATTAAACAGCTAATGAGCTGTAAACTGAGAAATAGCAATTTTTTATGACAAAGTACTACATTATTAATGCTACGATACACGTTCCGAGCTTCAAATTTACAACCTTAGAGCTAAGTAGTCCACGTAGGACTATTTACTACAATATTTACTACAGTGAGAATAATAATAATGAAATATTTTATTTGTAAATTGAGGGTATCTAATAAAAAGCTTAACCAATATAGTTTAATCACTGAATTATTATTATAATAAAGCTATTTAAAAATAACGATTTCATAATATAATAAAAAATAATCAATTCTATCAAACTATAAAGTCTGGGTAGTTTAGATTATTTTGTAATAAGTTTGCAAACTCAAAAAATGTATATTTAAACAACTCGTCAGGACTAAGCGAAGCTTATTTAAATATTTGTTTATAATGAATATTGTTCCAGCCTCAACCTTAATGCTCAATGAATTAGTATTTGAATACAGCTAAAATATTAAGGGTTACTGAATTTCCTACTTTTTAATTTTGAAGGAATAACTACTGCCTTCAGGTCTACTCTTAGTTCATAGGCATGCATGCCATAATATTTGAAAGAGACTTTTATGTGTATACAACTACTACAAATGTTTATAAATTATACGATTATAGTAATAAGTAAGTCATTATAGTAATAAGATAAGTCGATTATAGTAATGAGATATTATTAATATCAAATCGTGGAATATATCTACATATATACCCATTCCAATCCAATTCCAAATTCCAATGTGACGCCTGATTAATATTATTATAATATTATCATCGATTCTTATAATCACTGAACTGAATTAAATAACATCATTTTAAAAAATCACTTGATATTTTAAATTTGATAATAAACCGATATACATAGTTTTTTTTTTATTTTATTTAACCATTCTGTTGCTAATTACGTCCAAATATGAATTATTTCAAAATAATTAAATTGCATAGTTTGGTGAAAGTATGCTGACTCCTGTCTACTACCACCCACTAAGATGGATGGTAGTTATAATTCTTCATGAACCGTGTATCTGTTAAGTAATCGTTATTACGAATTGCGTAATAAATACAGAAGTTTAAAAATCCATTTTATTAATCATTTCTGTGTGTAGTTGAAATCAAATAAAAACATTTCAGTGATTTCTTAAGCTTGGTCATTTAATTTTTATCGAAACGATTAAATAAAAATGAGATCAAGTAATTAAGACTCGGGAATCCTGTTCTTCTAGACGTAGTAGACGTCAAAGGAGAGTTGTGTTCAGACGAACGCAGGGGCCGAAGCGAGGGGTGGTGTGGTGTTAGGGGCTGTCGGCGGTGGCTCCTGCGGGGTACTGGGAGTCTGCGCCGTCGATGCGAGTCTGACCCCCCCACTCTCGGAGACTACCATGCCGTTGTGAACTGTACCGTTTCCTTCGGTGTCCGCGTACGGTGTCGTCAGCAAGCGCAGGCGCTGGTGACAGTAGAATGGTTATAATACTTTTTATTCCTAATTTTATTGGTAATGGAAAATCAAAAGATAAACAGAGAAATTAAAACGAACCGAAACTTATAATTAACTCCACGTTAATTATATGGTATCATGGTAGTAATTATATGGTACCACGTTATCATATCTATATAAACAGAGGAATTAAAACGAACCAAAACTTATAATTAACTCCACGTTAATTATATGGTATCATGGTAGCAATTATATGGTACCACGTTATCATATCTATATAAACAGAGAAATTAAAACGAACCAAAACTTATAATTAACTCCACGTTAATTATATGGTATCATGGTAGTAGAATATGGTACCACGTTATCATGGTAGCTAATATTATAAATGCGAAAATGTAGGTTTGTGCTTTTATCACGGCCCGTGGAAGTCCACGGTTAAACATAGGCCTCCTCTATAAAAGGGGGGAAATTTACTGTAATCTCTACTCTTAGCAAGCATCGTGTAGATCCTAGTAGATCTTGGTTAACTCTCAACATTATCCTGCTGCTTACCTGCTGTATCCCTCAGCTGTTTGTCGCAGCGTTTATAGAAAGGGATAGTAATCATAATAATCTGGATACTTCCACGCACACATTGATCTAGTCCCAAACTAGGATTCCCTTTGTCTTGGGTACTAGACAACGATATACATATTTAAATACAATATATAAATAGATAAATACGTCCATGACTCGGATACAAATGTACTCATCACACAAAGTTTGGTTTGGTTTTTTCCCTACCAGGGCTCGAATCCGCGACTCATTGGCACAGAAAGCTGGATCACTGCCACTGCACCAATTAGTCATCAATGAAGTGATGAAATAAAACTGTTATTATGCCGTCGCCACACAGTAAAGTCGGGACATTATTACCTCAAAAAACGTGCCCTTAGTCGTCAGGAGCTTGTAGATCGCTACGGCCGGTATGCACATCACGCTGGAGCCCGCTATGGCCCACCCGAGGGCGTTGGCCCACCCCGGGTAGATGTAACTTTCATATCGCAGCGGCTCGTAGTTCAAGAGGCCGTACGCCGTGATGAACAGTAAGAAGACCGGAGCAGCGAAACGCCAGCAGAACCGCCAATACACGCCCGGTCTGAAGCCGATCATGTCGCGGATATCTTCACAGAAGCGGTCCGTACCTGCCGGAGTGTTTACTGGTCATAATCAACCCGCGGAAGTCCAAAGAGATTATGGCAAACTCTTTTTTCTAAATTTGAAGCCATGAACTTTAGAGAGCCGATGATGATAATGATTCAATAGTTTTGGAATTCAACTCGTCCGGACAGATGGATAACTTTGTTTAGTTACGATTTACAACACTTATCCAACGTAATATCAATGGAAGGATGCACATAAGCTAATATCATCATCGTCATCACATAATATTCCGCACGAAGGTACTAGTTCCAGCTAGTATATATGTAGATATTTAAAATAGTCAATTTACACAAATGTTTAACTAGATTTAAGATTTAAATTACATTAAACAGATTCTAATAAGCTAGGAATACGAAAATGAAAATTAAATTTTCACAAATGTTTGTTACACAGTACGATGTGATGGCCAAGGATTGAGAAAGGAATGCTACAGTGGTTTGTTCATTTAGAAAGAATAAGTGAGATTCGAATGACGAAACGAATATACCAGACAAAAGTGTCAGAAGAGGGCGCCCAGGAAAACCTACCTTGATCAAATCAATAACTTCTTTCAAAAAGGTCAAGATAATCGATTCTTAATCGACGAAAGTGTATGAAACCATGTGTAGTTGTGGATAAGGCGAGGAAAGTGTGTCAGGATCGTGGTATGTGGCAAACTGTGGTCTCTGTCTACCCTTATGCGATACTGGCGTGTATGTATGTATGGGTACCGGTCTATCTTAGTTAAACATGTACTAATAAGCTACAAATTCAAAAATTGAAACTCAATTTTCACAAATGTTAGTTACACAGATACTAATTAATAAACAACGTATTCAAAAATATGATAACACATTGCTAAAACAGTTTTATTTTTACCTGGATAAAGATGTATTAATTATACTAATCAAAGAAAGCTATGTTAATGTCGCGTCCGTACGTTTAGGCATATTCCGAGAATATTATCTCTGTCGTTATGACTGTCCTAAGAACTTGTTCTCTGATAATCCCTTACCGTAAATCCAAGACACAGCAATAGCCTCAAAGAATACAGCCACCAGTATGGAGTAACCGGCAGCGTATCTATCCAATAGCTGGAAGAAATAGAAGCCGCCTTTAGTGCACGACGCGAGCCCCACGATGAAGTACAGAGTGAAGAGGACAGCCACGAAGAGTTCCCGGTGCCGCCCGATCGGCGGAAACTCGTCGCTGAGTGCCGTTATTATTGCTTCAGAGCCGCCAAACTGAAAAGAAATTAGATATTTAAATAAATAAATGTTTATTGTCTACATAAAAAATAATTGCTAATAATTACAACGATCCATGATGCCGACAATATTACTCCTATATACCTATACATTAATTTTTGCTTGTGGAATGCCGGAATAATAATATCTTCACTCAATTTCATCCCGTAGATGCTGTGTGAAACAGTTAAGGGATGAGTGAGAATAATGGGCAGCAATGTTATCCTGTTATTCATTTAAAATCTACTGCGGCCTCCAAGACGCCTGCCAAGCGTCGAGATTATGGCAAAGCCCTCCTTTTTAAGTAGGAGGTCCTTATTCAGCAGTTGACTTTCACGGGATGATGACAATGACACACTGGCCAAAATAGGGTAATAAATAATCCACAATTCAGATCATTTAAAAATAAAATACTCACAGAGCTATCCAATCCCAAAGTGAGTAGCATCATAAAGAAGATGAGCGCCCAGAATGTGGAACCTGGCATTGTGGCTATGGCAGCCGGGTACACGACGAACACCAGCCCTGGGCCCTCGGTGGCCACGTCCTGCACGTGGCGCCCTGACGCGTGGGCCATGTATCCCAGCACGCTGAATATCACGAAGCCAGCCACGAACGACGTCGCCGAGTTAATCACACTGGTTAAGATGGCGTCCCTGTCAAGATGAAATACAGTTTAAAATTTTAATTATTTACTCCACAAATACAGTAACAAATAATTTATAAAATAACTATAAATACCAGTAACGCAAGTGTGTTGAAGTGAATGTAAAGTGAGAAGCTGATGTCTCAAATAGGTAAAAAACCTATATCACAGATCACCAGGACCCACCCTTAGAAACAAGGTACATGTTTATGGAAACGAAAGTTACATTTTCCACCCATCGTATCTTATACCCGCGGCTTTACAAACAAAAGCTACAGCAAAAATTACAACCAAAATACATGATAGTTTCAAATTAACGATTCCTGCTGATAATTTTATTTCTAAATATTTTTATTTAATTTATAACAGCTTCCAATACAATCCACATTCATTATTCACAGGCATTTTGGAAATCGCAGTAGATTTTAATTAAATAACAGGATAACTCTGGCCATTAGCACGGTACATCCCTTAGATGGTATTCACAGCATCTGCGAGACGAGATGGTGTAACGCTCGTATTGTGCCGATGCCACACAGTAGTTATAGTGAACAGTTTATAAGCCTTTAATATGATCTGAAAAGCAACGTATATATGCACTCACTTGTACACGTTGTTATGGTATTTATTGTACGACGCATACGCCAAGAGCACACCAAATCCCGGTCCCAATGAAAAAAATACTTGCGTCGCCGCATCCACCCATACCTGTGACAACAGCGGCGAATTATTCAATATTCATTTAAATGTGAATACATTCGTGGTGTAGTGGTGTTAAATACGACTCGTCATCATCATCAGCCCGTGGTAGTTCACTGTTGAACATGGGCTTCTTCCTTTAAAAGGAGAGATTTTCCATAATTTCTACGCTTGGCAGGCGTCTTAGAGATCCCAGTAAATTTTGATTAAATAACAGGATAACGTTACTGCCCATATCTTGATAATTCCCTTAACTGGTTCTTACAGCATATGCGGGAAGAGATGGAGTGACGCTATTATTATTCCGGCGCCATACAGCATACGACTCGTAATTATTTGAAAAAATATTATTTGGATAAGTAAGGGTTATTTCAAACTCATGTACAGTCTACAATGTGGACACCAATGTACTTAACAGAGAAGGAAAACTACGTGAGGAAACCTGAATACCTGCATGGGTGTATGAAGTCTACTAACCCGCACTAGGCCAGCGCGGTGGACTATGTCCTAATCACACTCCTGTTTAGAAGAGATCCGTGCCACTGTAGTGAGAACGAATATATTGGGGTGATAATAATGACGCATATAATTTGATAGAATCAACGTCATTAGTAATGGATACACAAACGGATAGACAGACAAACGATTTATTTACAAATTTCACATTCATTATAATAATAGGATATCCAAGATGGTTGACAATAGTGAAAATTATGGCAAATAACCCCTTTGACTGAAAGACTGATGGAGGCAATGATATTAGTGGATTATTCTTCTAATTAAATATATTTGCTTAGAAATAATAAATATTTAACCAAAAATATACGGAAAAAAGGTTGTATACCGAAATAATAAATTTTATTATCAGAAGGCGCATGGCCTTTTAAACTTATATCGGCTTCGCTTAAATTTTATATCATTTTAATAATAAGGATGTAACAAAATGTACTAATAAAAATGTATATAACATACCTGTGGCTGTGTGATAGCTTCGAAATTAGGACTCAGATAATATTGAATGCCAGTCGCTGAACCAGGAAGAGTAATTCCACGCACTAATAGAATCAAAAGAACAGCGTATGGAAATAGAGCTGTGAACCACACCACCTGAAACACAGTCGATGAGATCATTTGGAATAGTTATAGATGAGATAGTAGAGTTATAGTATTTAATAGTTTGACATATTACAAACCTTGCCCGAGGTGCTGATGCCTTTCCAGAGAGAGAAATAACAAATAATGTAGACAGCCAGTAAACACATAGCCATATCCCATTTAACAGCGCCCAAATCGTGAAGACCTGTACTCCCCTGAAGTTCTAAAATCTCCCGGCTAGAAATATAAGTATATTAGGAAGAATTAATAGAAATAATATAGATTTAGACTGAATGAATAGAACAATTTGCAGAGGGTACATTTGTTTCCCATTACGAAAGGTCGTTTGATTTGGAGACAAAGGAATATTTTGAGCTATTCCTGAGCCTGTCTTACAAAAATCGCCTTTTAAGTTACGCCACATTAACTCTAAAGTCACATTTAACTGAAAAATGTAGCAGTTTTATTGACTGATATCATCTGATCATAAATTGCTAGCCGATCATCTTAATAGTATTGAAAGTCCTCACGTCCCGTGGTCACCTTTGCAACATCTATTGAGTGGCATGGAGATGTAGCAGCATTGGAAAAAGAAAACTCTAGAACACAGGCACTTGCAATTGCCTTTGCCCCAAATCCATAATGAAGGTCTTAAATATCCTATGACGCTGAATAATCATACTGCTACTATATTTGAATGCATAGAAAGTATTTACTTGAAGTACTCAGAAGCAGCAGAAGTGAATGGAGTGGTTTGTGGTTGAACAAGCGACACGGAAGTACTGTTCTGACGTAGACGAGTTTTGTTAGATCCTGTTGCATCCCAGTATGCTTCGAACTGTAAAATACATGGAATTGAAAGCAACCTCAAGTTATTTCACAAAAATCTGGAACAGGATGATGAAAGGAATGACAACACAAAAGAATGATGTACGTATATATTAATGGATTGAACCTTGCTGGTCTAATGGTGCTAGACACGACTCGCATGCAAAAGGTCGTAGGTTCGATATCGGTCCCACAGTACTGGATTATGTCACACTCATGTACGTTATATATTGTAGACACCACAGAACAAAGTTTGTTCTGTGGTAGACACCAATATACACTACAAAAAGGATAACTTCGTGATGAAACCTGTATGCTCACATGGGTGTCTGAGGTCTATCAACCCGCACTAGCCCCGCGTGATAGATTACGGTCTAATTCCCCTCCTGATTAGGGGAGGTCCATGTCTCTGTAGTGGAGAGGATTATGGATTGGGGATGAATAGATAAAATAAAAAGTTAAATGTTTCATGTCTTTGCGAGCAACAACCTTTTCAGAACTTTCTAGTCAAGCAGTGTTAAATAGCTGCATATCCACTTTTATCTATAAAAATACTTTCTTATAGACAAAAGTTTACCTATCATTTTTCAACATAATATCGCTCATCCAATAGAATAATGACGTAATTGCAAAAAAGTTAAAATTTG
>WUAW01011419.1:21658-37963 GCA_017165845.1 Thaumetopoea pityocampa | reverse complement strand
TGATGTCAAGTTTAGACTTGAAAAGTCTTAACGTTGTTTAGTGATATAGATCAGTGATAGATCAGATAGGTCGTGGGTTCGAATCCCGATCCCGTACCACTGAGTTATTGTTTGTAATTCATGTACGGTCTACATTGTAGACACCAATGTACTTACTTAACGAAGAAGGAAAACTTCGTGAGGAAACTTGCATGCCAGCATGGGTGTGTGAAATCTACCAACCCACACTAGACCAGCGCGGTAGACTATGGCCTAATCCCCCTCCTGATCAGGGGAGTTCCGTGCCCCTGTAGTGGGGATGATAGGTCAGTCGCGTGTTAGCTCTAAGTGTTTCAACCTATGACCATATATCTATAGACGCACGGTTGCCGGGTGAAAAACATCCCCATCAAAGAAGTGCAAGAATCCACCGCGTGCAGTTCTTTGTTCTCATTTTTTTTTTTGAGCTTACCGCCAATAGACGAAGCTCCATATGAATGAATGCTATTGTGTGTACTATTTAAAATTATATGCGATTTTAAGCATTATGTTTTAAACAGTAGCTTTCAAATTAAATTATTCAATCATAAAAGTGTCTATAAATGTGTATACTTCAATTGTGGATATTTTTGTCGTGAGTTTTGTATCTATAGGTATCTGTATTGGATCAATGGTTTCAACCTAATTCGGTGATGTATTTAATTGTTATTTATATAGAAGGCGGAGTTAATGCCCATGCGGAATTACACAGCATATTACAAAATAAAATACAATAAAAGAGTATCAAAAATCTGCCTCGGCTAATTCCGTGACTATAATTTTATTCTTAGATCCCATGAGGGTGATGATACGCTATTCATTTTTACAGATTTTGAAACAAGAAGACCCTTTGGACCCTAAAGAAAACACTGAATTCCACGAGGTTTGTATATTTGAAATCTTACAAAAATTAAAAAAAAAAAATGTTAAAAAGCAATATTTTTAGTCATTATATTATTATTTTTCTTCTTTCTAACATTATCTTGAACGCAGTCAGTCTGCTGTTATTACAAAGGTTGTAACTGAGGCGGATTCAGGTAACCATCAGTCTGACGTCATCTCCATAAGACCCAAATTGCCTGGATGTCTAGTTTTAAAAAACCGGTTTATGCCGATGGTGAAAGGGTAAAATCGACTAACATTACACGTAAACAATCATTCACACGTATTTTGTGGACCTCTCTGCCCATGGATGCCTTAAGAAACAGCTAAGGACCAGAGATATACCAGAATAATGCTGCTATCGATTATTTAAACAAAATCTATTGCAATCTCTAAGATTAGGATAAATCCCCCCCTTTCTAAAGAGGAGGCCTCATGTCAAGCTGTGGACTCCCGTTGGTTGATAACCATGAACTCTGTAGACCAACTAGCCATGTGCTCGATGAGATTTCTCATTAACACAGTCTTAGGGGCCATCCGACATTTCTCCAAAGTGAATTTTTTGAGTATCTTGCTAAATATTTGACCCCTCAGGGAATGAATTCCGAAAATCCTTTCTTAGTGCTCGCCTCCGTAATAACCCATAAACTGACCAAAATTAAGGTATTCATCCCAAACACAATAAAATGACTTTTCACATCCTGTAGTTTGATATCAATATTTTAATTTTGACTAGTTTGTGGGTTGGACCATTTTAGCACGACACGGTCCGACTGTGGAAAGCAAATTCTATCGGAATTTTCCTTACATTCTAACATATTCATGCCATGAGCAGAATCATTGGAGGTCCAGACTGGATGTATGCCATCCAGTGGATGTCAAAATCCATGTAAATGTTAATATGCTCTACCTGGGTTCGTACCCTCAGATCTTTGGATCGGAATCTAAATACGTAGTTGGTCCCATAATGGCTTGGCCTAAACTATGAAGGAACGAAGAAAATTAAACGATACCAATTTTATTTTTCAATATAATCTCCACTAATACTGATACCCTTCTCACATCTGTGAACCAACGTCTCTAGGCCTTTATAAAAATAAGCACAATCCTTGTCTTCAAAATGCTTTGCTTGCTTGCTTGAAAATTTTCTTCCCCTTAAGTCCCGTTTTAAATTTGGAAATAATTGGAAAAATAATAATTAGAAGGGGCCATGTCAGGACTATAAGGCGGATGTTCCAGTTCCGTGAACCCGCATTGACAAACTGCATCCTTCGAAACACCGGCAGTGTGACCTGGGGCGTTTTCGTGAAGCAACAGGACGCCTTTAGACAGCTTGCCTCTGCGCTTCTCCTTTATTATGTCTCTCAATTTATATATTAATGAAGCATAATTTTCACCATTTACGACTTTATTGCATTCTTTAAAATCCACCATTAAAAAACCTTGGAAATCCTAAAAGATTGTGCACATGAGTTTTTTGGTGTATTGTTACACCTTTACCTTTCTGAGTGGCTTTTCACCCTTATAACACCATTCCATTGACTAGCGCTTGCTTTCTGGATCATAATACAAGACCATAGTTCCATCACCAGTCGCTCGATCACATTCTTTGGGTTTTCTCCACAAAGATCCAAAAACTTGGAAACACAACTCACTCTCTCCTGTCTCTAAACAGCCGAAAAAAGTTTCGGAACCCATCTTGCACTGATTTTTTTCATATAAAGATATTCACAGATTGCACGATGGACGGTTTTAGAGAGTCCAAGTCTAGCTGCAATTTCTCTAATCTTCAAACGGCGGTCACTTAAAACGTCCTCTTCGACTTGAGAAATAGTTTCAGGAGTGAGCACTTCCATGGGTCGACCATCATGGCCGATGTCTTCGACGGTTTCTCTCCCGAGGCGCAACACTTCCCAATTTTTCACTATACTATAAGAGGGGGCAGACTCCTTGATCACATCATCTAATCGTTCTTTTCTGTGGGCGGGGGATAAGCCTTCTTTAAACAGAAACCTTATGACGCTTCGGTACTCGATTTTCGACATTTTGAAGAAATACGCGACTCTTGTTGTTCAAACCACTGCTGAACTGAGACTACGTTTTTCGTGTCGATGCGTGTTCGTATATAAATTGCACGATAAATGTACTATTCGATGCAACATAACATGTATCGACAAGTCGCGTAGAACTATATCAGCCCAGTTCATTGTGGGACCGACTACGTACATACGTCTATTATATCTCAGTCAAATATTATTTCAGGTAAAAATCTTGAAACAGCCATCATTACAATACTTGCCGAAGCTAAAAGTGCAGAGTTTGTTTCAGTGAACAGTGAATGAATTGTTATATCAAGAGCTCTTTCTGTGCTGACAAAATTATAACAGTGTGTGTTTACACATGTTTATGAATTCAGACCATATTTCTGATATAGGTACTGATCACATTCATGATTTTAACAATATTTTGTCTTATTATTATAATATTATGATGTGCATATTGGTGATGTTATCATAATTGTTATATTATAACAATGTTATGTTATGTTGTAACATGATTCCACAATATATTAACAATGTTGTCATATTATAATAGTATTATAACATTACGATGTACATGTTAATAATTGTCATAATTATTATAATAATGTTATAACATGATTTCACAACATATTAATAATATGGTCATATTATAATAATATTACGATGTATGTACATATTAGTGATGTCATCATAATTATTATAATAGTGTTGTAACATGATTTCAAAATATATTAATAATGCTGTAATATTATAATAGTATTATATATTGTAATTACGATGTAAATATTGATGATGTTGTCATAATATAATAGTGTTAATTATTACGTGCGATGTGTATGAAAATGTTTGTATTTTAAACATAATAGGGCCAACTAGTTAAGTGAAATTTATATGCTTGGTACTTAACATTTTTGCTGTGTATTATTGCAAAAAAAGTTTACCTACTTATCAGCTGGTACGTGATAATTGTCTTGTATTATACTTTTAATTTTATTTTGGACATTTGGCAATAAATATATTCAGATATAAACGCTCTACCGCATAGATGCGTTATATCGATCGATATTGGTATAATATATGTACTTGTGCCATATCGATTGAGAATAACGGACATTGACCCTCAGAAGTGAACTGGGAGAAAAATGCCATAACTTAGAAATACCCGATTTCGAGTTAAAAAATATCGATATTATTTTACGATACACACTTGGTTCGTTTAATTGTGTCGTTTTGTTGCTCTTCATGCGGTATTGATTTTGGTAATTGTAAAAATTGTGTCCACGATAAAAGTAGTTTTGTTTATTAATGAAGTACCTCTAAATATATATATTTATAATGAGCACTTCAAGCAGTTTCTCTCCCAGTTAATTTCTGGAGGTCGTATTTTTTTTATTATTTCTACCCGTTATTCTGAATCGATATGGCACAAAGTATATTTACACTACACCTCCATGCAATAACATTGTAACTCACTTTTTCTGTCTTTAGGGAAGATCAAATTTAAAATTAAAAAATCATATAAAGTTCAAGAAAAGAATCTCTAATGTTTTTTTTAGGAATACTATTCTCTCTATTTTAAGGTTGTAAAAGAAAACTTATATATTTTATTATATTTATCTTTTTTCTAGGTAATAAGAAGTATATAACTCAATTATCGGAAAAAATGAGTTACGATGTATTGCGTGGAGGTGTCGAATAATAATAGATGAGTTGCCCGCACTCGGTAAAGCCGACACGTAAGCAGTGTAATTGCCGGGCATTCACTTAGTCGCGCAACGTTCGGTGCCGCGGTGGGACATCGGTCAAGCGTAATATTACGCTTGCGTATTTGTTATACTGTGGTATTATGGAAAAAGGGTACGAGTCATTTATCAACATTTGACTCATTCGACTTATTTCACCTTTTAAATTTATTATATGACTCAATTTGTATGTAAAATAAACATAAATAAATTGTATATAAAGTACAAGAAAATAAACTTACAGTACTATTAATTCATCTTTTAAGTCGATGTTTTGAAACCATGTGTGCAAAAGAGCATTTTTTTTTAATTTTTGACTGCTGATCCCCTTTTTTCTTGATCCCACAGGTATTAACCCTCTGTGCTCGAAACCTTTTTCGCTCGAGCGAATAGCAACTCAAGAGGAGTTAGCTGTTGCTTATTTAATATTTTTTTTACAATTAGCTTAAAATGATTTCAGACTATGGTGGTGATTCTGCTGGTAACAGAACTTAAATAAATTTAGTCTCTCTCTATCTTTTTCTGATGTCAAACGCCAAAACGAGATAGCTATCAATTTTGGTGCTGTCAGTTCTGTTCAGACACGTCCAAATTAAGAAATTTAGATGTGTCTTCGGAACGTACGGACTAAAAATACACAAAAACGCAACATTTTTGTACCGTTTGACAGAAATGTAGGTTGGTACTTGCTAAAAATGTTTGCTATCTCGTTTTGGTGTTTGGCATTAGAGAAAGATAGGATTAGTCTAAATTTAGTTTGTGTTACATCAGATTCATATAATTGATACCAATATAAGACTTTAAACTTATATATACTAATATTTGCCGCCTCGATCTGAGGTATCCGAGAGGTACCGCTCGAGTTGTCACTTCACATTCATCACAGTGGTGCCTGCGAGGCACCTTAGAGCACAAAGGGTTGAAACAATTTGTTATAAATAGAAAACAATTTACTAAACCTGTGAGTGTGACGTGAAATGTTTAATTTTATGCGTAAATGGTATAATATTTGCGATGTTTAAGAGATGACGAATGTTATGACGCCTCTACATATGAAGTGGTCAGGGGAAAAAGAAGCGCTTGTCACTTAATGAACAAACTGAGATATTACTAAAGGTTAAGATCATAAAAAATTAGTGTAATTTAAAGCCAAATAAATAAGAAAGCCTTTTTATATTGAATATATGTTTACTGTTAATGTAATTTTGTTTCGACTTTACATCACTTAACGATCAGTGACTAGATCTTAATGCCGTATTTATTTTTAGCAGAACATTGAGACAGTAATATTAATTGACTGCACGGATGGCGCGGTGGTTTATGTTCTCGCTTCTCCAGTGCGCTGTCGTGTGGTGTGAGTTCGATCCCCACACGGGACAACAACTTTGTGTAATCCACAAATTGTTGTTTTGAGTCTGGGTGTTCTGTGTTCCCGTTATTTGAATGTTTGTAAAGTCCCCGCGACACAGGAATTAATCCTAATGCGGGAGTTGTCTTTTTAAAAAAATCAGACTGTATTGCCAGTTGAAAAAAATAAAAATGTAACAAGCTGTTTTCCCCTGACGCCTTCATATGTAATGTGTTTATACTGCATAAATTTATTGTGTGATTATAAAAAAAACTGATCTCTAGATTCTCACTCCAATGTTATCTCCGATTTATTCTGATTATATGAGAGTATATTACGAGAGTCTAGTTTTATAATTTATAAGATTTAAGTGATAATCATTAAGTGCAATTTACGATAACAATTTTTTTTTATATTGTTACGTTTTAACATAAGTGCTACTAATTTTCTATTTTATTATCTTTAAATTATATTTATAAGACATAATTTCTTTTTAAAAGGTTGATATAAGTGATTATTATTCATATTGCGTGCATATATATATATATATATATTTAATTAACCAGAAATTATTTAAAGCAAAGTGATTCAAAAGAATACATATAGAGTGGTTATTTTGAATAATTGTCCTTTAGGACAAGTATAAAGTTGACAGTACTATTAGAATATTCTAATAGTAATGTGACATAATTTTGGATACTGTAACAGTATTAATTTTTTAATATTCTATAATAGGACATCGTTGAATATGTTATTTTTGATCTATATAATTGTGCGTTTTTTTCTCAAATATCAAAATTAATTATTAGCCTAAATAAATACACCGATAACTAGAATCAGTTAGTTCAAATTACGAGAATTGATAAATGATACTACAACGACATCTGTTAATAATACAAAAAAAATTAAATAAATGTTATAATCTGTTGTTGTTAGTAATTACGTAACAAAGAAAGTAACAAGTAAGACATTAATGTTATATATACAGAGAGTTACAAGTTACGATGACTAACAAGTTATATATCATGAACACCTTAACTGAACAGGTTATATTAATATATATCATTTGAGAACTGGCAGTCACTCAAAACGGACGTCTAGAAGGCCAGTAATAAAATTTGACGGTTAAATTGGTAAGAAATGAAAGATCTATATATAAACAATTACTATAAAAATCTTCGTACATCTCTTGTACATACATACATACATACAATCACGCCTTCTCCCCACTGGAGTAGGCAGAGACCACTTCTTTCCAATTGCTACGATCCTGACACACTATGACTCTTGTACTATAGAAAAGATACGATGAAAAATATGTGATTGTTTAGCGAGTCTTATTATGATAAATAATTTATCACAAATTTATAACAAATTTTATAATTATTACAAAGGGGCTCGAACGAATATACAGGTCTGATAAAAGCAACCAATATCGCTCATAAACATTTGCGACACCGGAAGCATCACTATTTCGTTGCCGACCTCAATAAAAAAAGAAAAAAAAAACATTTACATAAAAAATAACATTTTATTACAAATAACTATCAGTAATTCGAAACAATTGCATCGGCGTACTTTTTGCAAACCCGGGTTTTGCAATTCCGCAATATTCATGCCAGCTTGGTTTAAAATAATTTATTTAACTGATTTTGATACGACCAGCCATTTTGGGAGTTCGTCATATAATGGCGGGTAATGACCAAAATGGCGAATGAGAGTGATCGTTGTCGCCGTGTTCGGTCTGTATCGACACGGAGAAATAATTTTGCTGTAAATACAAACTAAAGTACACTTATAGCAAAATTAATTACCCACGTCGATATATAAGTCTGTTTTATATTAAAACTGTTATGTGCGAATTTGAGCGTGGAAGATTATACTTTTTTTTCTCCTAATATATATTTGGCGATAAATTTGTAAAGTATTTTTATTGTTTCAGTATTACTATAAAATTAAGGAGTGAATGCGAGTTCTAGTGTTAGAAGTTACACTACTTTGATTTGATTGAATAGAACTCGTGTTGTACATACATCTAAACACGTGTGAATAAATGCCGTAAATGCTGTAATTGGATGTGCAATTGGATAAAATTGATATAACAACTTAATATATTAACACTAAACCTACCAGAGCGGTCAAATGACCGCTTTTGAGACTAATCAATATGTTTTTTTATTATTTATGATAATTATTTTATGTTTTATTGTCTATGTTAAATTCTATATTATTTATAATCAAACGGAAAAGAATATAATGTTTAATTTTAAAAGCGGTCATTTGACTGTCATTGGTATAGATTGCCATATATAAAAATCTCTGAAAGTTTAGTGTTAATTTGAACATTGATGTCAGATTATTTTTATATAACGCACCAAGGGAGTATAACTTAAAAATGAACGCGTAATTATTATAATATAAAAAATTGTTATTTAGATATGAGTCTATTTATTTTCGTGCATTTTTTTTACAATATGTGAACTATTATTTCTGAAACGATTTATCTGATATGATGCCGAGTAGGTATGATTTGAGTACATTAGGGCCGAGAGCATGCAAGTCGACAATCGGCACGTTTATCGACTTCATTCGAAACGAATAATCATAATAGGAACCAGATAAATACTGGTGAAATCAATTGGGATGTCTTTTCTATTAGTTTAGATCAGAGATTCCCAGACTTTATTCTCATAAACCGCTTTCAAAATTTAACTGGTTCCGGTGGACCCCCTGCAGCTACATTTCTACCATATTCCGAAAATTCGACAAAAAATGTGAAGATTAAATCTAACTATGGAAATTTGCGTACGCCAATGTAGACCCCCGTCGAGTGTCCCGTGGACCCCTGGGGGTCCACCTGGACCACTTTGGGAACTAAGTGTTTAGATAAATCAATAATGTCACTATGGCGACCTACTTTCCTACGTAGTACCACGCATATTCGACAGATGGCGTAAGTCATGATTGTCGACACTATCACAGATATCTGAGTCACAGTGAAGAAAAATTAATAGCAATTTAATATATATGCAACATTCCGACATCAACCGTTGGGGTAGTGGCAACTCTCTCTGACCGAAAGGTCTTGCCTTTTCAAATATTGCTACCCCTGTCACACCTTGACCTATAACTGATGACATCCCGATATCTTCATCAACATCATAATTAACCATCATCACTACAGCACAATACAATCTATTATAGGTAAGAAGTAAATATATAATGCCCATTAAAATAATTTTGACATTAACATACACAATATCACCACTATATACTTCACTGACTGACAGACAATGCAAAGCCTAAACCAATGGGTCTAAAAAGTTAAAATTATATACAGAAGTTTTTTATATTGCGTAAGTGAGCCCTAAGAATGGAATTCACCTCCTAAGGGGGTTGAAAGTGCTATTGCTGATGGAAAATGTATGATTTAGTGATTCTATACAGCGATGAATGTTGTCGGCATTAGATTATACGACACAGAGTAAATACGTTTACGTTATACGTTACATTTTTCTATGACAATCAGTTGTCCTAAAACCGGGGTTTCCGCATTCATATTTAAGTTATTTTTTTTTTAACAAATATAGTTGGGCCCTCACTGTTAGGACAAACGAACTCGCTACTTTTTTATCCGTTTGGACTGTTAACTCCGCGTTTGCCTGCGAGGAAAAGTATGATTATTTCACCAGTACTCTCAAATGTTAAAAAATCAGCTTTAGCGTGTGTGTATGTGTGTGTTTATTCAATATTTTGTGTTTAAATATTCTAAAATAAATTCGAATTAAACAAGTTCTATATTTTACTATACATTTTCATCTGTTACTAAATTACTGCGAACGGTACACCTTCAAAGATCCAACTTTTTAGTGAGATAACATATTATGGAGGGATGACGAGATATCGTCTTTCCTATTTAGTTGTTACGGGCTGGTCACGAGATATCTCATCTGTGATATTGCGTCATTACAAGCCACTGGCGAGATATCGTACGAAGATGACTTTCAAGATATTACTGAACTAGCAAGTCATCACTAATTTTAAAATATTTTACAGAAAAACCTACCCGGCCTATGGGTACGGTTAGAAATAAAATGTCGGGTCCTCAATGTGTTAACCCCTTAGCAACCCAGCAACATTACGAAAAAAAATTTTTTTTTTCAAAAATAGCATTATTATCTTGAACTCCAACAATTAAATAAAAGTCAATAACAGATCAGTTTTTAAAAAAAATACTTTTTTTCGAAAAAATAAGTCAAAGAAAATACTATTCATTGATACTGAAAAAGTAATATTACGTTTGATTGTTGACTTAATGAAAAATATTAAAATTCACTTTGGATGTGATAAATTTGAAGTGCCCATAATATTAAGGTCGCGGTAATTTTGTCAAGGTAGATGGCGTACGTCATATACGGGAAAGTCAAGGGGTCAAGACCAATATTTCAATTATTCTATCTAGAGATAAATATCTACCGAATCTCATACGTCGCTATTGAGAGATTAAGTTTCTTTATTTTGTTCTTATTTTTATCCGTATATTACGAAATAAAACCAGTAATATTGTAGGCTGGACGTAGAGATTATTAATTGTAGTAATTAGATTAAGGTGCAAATGTTCCTACGTACGTGTCAGAGTTTATATTCCATATCGATGCATGTAAGTGGCGTGTCTACAGTTGACCATTTTAATATCTTTAGCCTTGTAAAGTGCTGTAACATGCAAATTATAATAATAAAATATTATTAACACTAATGATTTTTATTTATGGCCGCGGATCCGCCCGCATGAATGTCGGTTTTCCGCTACATGAGAAATCCTGACTCAATCACAGATTTATATAAAAAGCCTAGGAACCACTTTAACTTGACCTCTCGTAGCTACTAAAACAGGGATCAAGCTGTATCTTCAATTCTACTGGACCGATTTTGATGAAACATGCCGCAGTATTTAAGTCGGAATATTACCTTTGAGACTATGTTTTAAATAAAATCTACTCTCTGGTTTTTGCGTAAAGCCCGAGCAAACAAACAAACATTGACGGATTTGGTTTCAGAAACCCTTAATTAGTCTGAGTGGTTTTTTTTTATACATCATTGATGTACAAAATTTGACGTTTAACAATTTTATAATAGTATAGACTCGGTTTCAAGGACCTTCTGTCTTTCCAATACCAAAATTCTCTATCTTCACGGATCACCACCCCACAAGTTTATGATACTTATATAACTGGATACTGGCAGAATTGTACCAAATTGGTCAAACGCCATAAACTCGGTTTCGCCCGTGTAAATGTCAGTTTTCGCGCTAAATGGAAAATCACGAAATAATTATAAATTTCCAATATTCAAGAACCATTTTTACTTGAGCTCTTGTGGTATAGTGGCGGCAATGAAACTGAGATCATACTGCATCATCAGTTCTACGTAACCAATTTTGATAAAGTATGCTGCAGTGTTAAATCTACCTTTTTTTAACGCAGAGAGCTACATAGGACTTCCGCAAGTCGCGAAGGCGGGATGCGGGGCGGGTCAGACTCCTACTGATTAAACACTGCGGCGGCCTTCATCGACATATTGAGGAGCTCCGGGATCCACTGTGGATAACCTACCGATACCTCTCGGTGTCTCGCTCTTTCGAGCGCTTCTCGGCGGGGAAACCTACTCCCCCGCAGCATCTGACTGATGGTGTTCACGGCGATATGAGGCGCTCATATCACCGTCCTGCCCGGGGATCAGATGTACGATTCCCGAGCCCCCTGTCAAATATTTTTGCAGGGAGTGACCGCCAATGGAGGAGTGTTAAATCTACCTGCTGGTTTTTATGTGAAGCTCGAACAAACAGACGCGAAATATACAAACATGGTTTCAGTTTCAGAAGTAAGGGTTTCTAGATTAAGGCGATACAGGTCATAAGGCAAATTGTTAAAGTCCTCGTGCGTTGGGGTAATTGCAAAAACGCAGAAAGAATGTTGCATACGTAAACGCAGAAAACATGTAGAATACGTCTTGCCAACATGCTCTTGAGGCTTCGGAGCACAGGCCTGGCGGCGGCGAGTCAAGGTCACGCGCAGTTTTTTCGTTTCAGAAATCGCGCGCTGAATGGAAAATCAATACACGTGATATCTCACTACACCCTCCTCCCCCGTGTGATATTTCGTGATAGTTTCCAAACCGCTCCCTCTCATCTCTTTTCAGCTCACATGATTAGTGGACGCTCCCTTGACTGGCGAACAGCATCCACGGATAAGATTGAGTGACTCTATTATTATGGCAGCATCTCAAAGCAATATTTTATCGCAAATAAAACATTACTTATTGTATCTTGTAATTTTAATGATAACTGTTCACTGGCCTGGTCATCGACATTATTAGAAAGAAGTTGTTTAGCTGGTCGCCTTGAAGGTGTACTAGGAAGTTATATTAAATCAAAAGCCTGGTACGCAATGATTTTTCCTACAATTGTAGGAAAAAAAAAAAGGTTATCCGCCGCTAATTAGCGGCGGATAACCTTTCTCTTCACTCCTGAAATGTGTGCACAGAATTTCATGATGATCGGTTGAGTAGTAAATACGTGAAAGTGTAACAAACAGACTCACATTCGCGTTTATAATATTAGTTAGGAAGTTAGGTCTAAATAACAATTGATTTTAAACTGTACCAGAAAACCCGCGTATTGGATGACCTCAGTCACGAGACGAGTGTAAAATCGGCGTTGTTTTCTGCCATTCACTTTCCGTGCGACGTAGGTGCCGTGAAGTACACACCAACATGGACCGTTGGCGCGGTAAGACGGCCGTGGTGACCGGCGCCAGCGCCGGCATTGGCGCTGCTATTTCCGTGCTGCTGGCCGATGAGGGGCTAAGGGTCGTAGGCCTGGCGAGACGACAGGAGCGTATTGATGTAAGTATTGTTTTTATCAGTTTATATGGCAAAGGAGTTGACAGGTAGTGTGGGTCGACTGTAAATATGTATTATTATAGTAATAGCGGCATATTGATTTTATGATATTTAATAATGTTTGAAATATTTGTATGCCACTGCATGTTGGCATACCATAGCGAACTTCAAAACAAAATCCAACTTGTTTATTATGTTAAACAAATAATTAATAAATGAATGAATGAATATACTTATAATTGTATTTGCTTTTTTACGAGTCGGAAATTCCTGAAGGTATCTCGAAAGCATGGCTAGGGACGGTTATGCGACTTGTAACCACTAACAACTACTTGGAGTCCTCCTACTGACCCTGTACTCCATTCGGGAGATATTGTATTTTGCCTAGCACTATGTTGACGTGGTTGTGAGGTGGATTCAGACGGTTGATTGTGATCTGTCATCTCTGTAAAGCCCTAATGTCGCCGTTACGACTAGTGTCAGTGGAATACCAGCTAGATCCCGTAGTCATATATTATATACTATAGTCTCTAATCTTCTATATTTTATTTTATATTATATTTTTAGAAAACTATCAGCTAAAATATATACGAGTATGGTCTTAAATAGTAATTCAAAAAGGCCATTTATAAATGTCCACATTAAATACTTGGCTCACACTGAAAGTTTTGCACGCCTGGCTGCTCACAACTTTTTGCATTTCGAATGTTATTTTTTTTTAAGACAAGCTTATGTTTTTTTATTAATAATAGAAATAGCGGGAAAGCGTTAATCAAATTTTTTTTAATAAAAATTGAAGTTCGTCGTCCGCCGTGAAAATAGAATTAACGTGAAGAATACATCATAGCGATGATTTTTATGATTTTAAAATTGCTCTTTCTCCGCAAGAATGTATTGTATGTCTCCGAAAGGCATTTAGGGGGGAAGCACCTCATCTGAGTACTGTAAGGGGCTGGTACTCACAATTCGATCGTGGACCTTTTCTTTGGACGACGACATGAAGCGTTAAGCTATTTGTTAAGCGACTAATTGAAGAAAACCGTTGTATCACCGAAAACTTAAACTAGACTTTTCCTCAACTATAATTTAAGTAATGTACTGTTTTTAGGAATTGAAAGCCCTCGTGCGGGGCAGTGGGACGATCGATTCCAGAAAATGTGACGTGTCCAACTCGCAGGAAGTGGACGCCGCTTTCCAGTGGGTGGACGACGAGTTTGGCGGCACGCACGTACTCGTCAACAACGCCGGCGTGTATTATAACGGATGTATTACAGGTACTGAACCAGCGAGATAATCAAATACTTACTCGTAGATAAATAGATAGATAACTCTTTATTGACACACCAAAAACAATTACAAAAGGAAAAAAACATACGAAAAATGTTACAGTGTCACAATACAATACTTATTTCTTGTTTAATCTGAAATACACTCGATTAACCCTCTGGGCCACGGTGGTATTAAAAATGTCCCACCTTTTAGGTCAAAAAACCTCACACCATGCGTTATTACGCATGGTGGGACTTTTTTGACCCACTCGAAATATTGGAATAGCTGCACACACATATTTTTTTTTGTATCCTACTTATTTAAAAACAATTAAAATATATTTATCCTATTATAATATCTCAGTAAGTAAAAAAGCTCATGTAGAATACATTCATTGTGATAAGTGAGTAAAATTTTATTTTTAGTTTAGATACAAATATCAGATAGATTGTTCGTAATTTACGAACAATCTATCTGATATTTGTATCTAAAATAAACTAAACTAGTATTACATAAGTTCATAATTAGATCAGTTCAGTCCAGCCTTCACTTTAATTCAGACTGATATTATTACGGAAATTGCTACTGTTGGGTTAGCTATTATAATAATTATGATACTTATGTACGTACACATATGATACATTATTAATTTAATATTTATTCGTTACGTTATTACTGATTTTTGTTATATCTAAATAAGTATATTTTCCTTTAAAATCATTTTAAAGAGAGGATATCAATTATTAGGAGAAACCATTACAAATCGGTGGTAGCCTGCCTCTTATTTGTAAAATCTACACATCGATTACACTATTTTAATAAACCGCAGTAATTCCTCCTACGACGAATGCCATTATGGCATCACCCGGGATCCATTATTTTATATATATTGAAATTATTTTTGATTATACGAGGTCAGATTGATGTCAGGTAAAAATGAATGAAGTAGTAATACTAGTATATAAGTTGTAACATGTCTGGACAGGTCATTGTTTTGGGGATACATATACGAATTAGTATTGCTTTGTCAGTCTTTTAGACCGGACAAGTTCTTTTGCTGTTACAATGCAAAAAAAAAAATGAATATCGAGTGTTAATTTACATTACTTTTTACGAAAAAAAAAACATCACGGAAAAGAAAAAAATCCCTTGATTAGTATTATGGTAGATCTTCTCCGTCACTTAAGATGATTCACAAGTGGTTTACTGAGTCTTCTTGTAGTAGAACAAGCACGGAAGACGCTTCTCGCTCAGGACGTCCAATTGAGGTAACCACTCCAGAAATGATCACCAAAATCTACGACATCGTATTGCGAGATCGACAAGTGAAGTTGAGAGAGACAGCTAACACTGTAGACATCTCATATGAACGAGTTTCCGATATGTTGCATATGAACACTTTTGGCACGATGGGTGCCGCGTTTGTTGCAAATGCCTACGGTTTTCTGGGACACGAGTACTCTTAATTGATTTCTTCCAAAAACAGAAGACAAATAGAGAGTATTACGTTACACGCTTAGACCAGCTGAATTAAGAAATCAAAGCAAAACGATTTTATCTTGCCGAGAAGAAAGTACTGTTTCACCACGATAAAGCTCCTAACCATTCTTCCGCCATTGCAACAGCCAATCTGACGTTAGTTACACCACGAAATGTTTCCCCATCCACCATATTCTCCTGACTTGGCTCCCAGTGATTTTTTTCTTTTTCCAAACATGATAAGTGGCTTGGGGGACAAAGATATGGAACTGATTTGGAGGTTATATGCGAAACTAAAGCGTATTTCTCATAATAAAGGCCTTCAGGCCTTGGAAAAAATTATTACAAAGAGAAGATCAAAAAACTTCAGCAACCTCTAACCACGCTGCTTTTTATGTGGACGAGTTGTCAGCCCGCCGCACAAAGGAAAATTGTGAGGAAGGTTCTGGGTCCAACCCAAAGAGAAGACGGGAGCTGGAGGGTTCGCAAAAACCTGGAGATTGAGGAGCTGGTCGCCGAACCTAATATCATGGGAGAAGTCAATATCCATAGAATCCGCTGATTGGGCCACCTCGAAAGGATGGGAGAGGATCGCAACGTTAGAAAAGCGTATCTTGGAACCCCG
>WUAW01011418.1:34331-49215 GCA_017165845.1 Thaumetopoea pityocampa | reverse complement strand
CTGTGTGTGTGGAGAGAGAGAGAGGAACTTATAAAATATAAGCCTCGCTAACTGTGAATATACTTATAAAATAATGACCAGAACAACCCGTGTCGTGCACTTAACTGCTTTCGTTATTTATATCCTTCAATTACCAGTGCAACATAGTAAGTCTATAATGACCTGTTTACTCCGAGTTGCTCTTGTAAAAAGATCACACCGATGAAAGTTTACAGTTAAAAGATAACCTTGATGCAAGTTCCAGCCTGTTGGGAAAACTGCACCTCCGACAAGTTCGGACATGTTCACATCCATTTAAAAATCGAACTAAATAAATTTTAAAGTTGCATTGTGCAACGGCAAATAATAGTATAGAAATGTCTCGAATAAAAGACTTGCTGGCAATAAATTACACGCACGTGCAAAGGCATATCGAAAAAGTACATGCTAATGCATTGTTATAAAAAAAATTACAGCCAGTGAAGAAATAGTCCAAAAAGTTCCTGTCGGCCAAAGAGCTAATTAAAAAGCAACATCGTTTTATTTAAACTTTTATTAACTCTAATAACTAGTAAACCACTAACTCTATATTTTAATTTGAAATTAACTTTCACAAAGTAAGTTAATCATAATAATTATCAAATTCAATTAATATTGAAGTACAAAGTGGCCGGTTAACAGAAAATAATTTTTTCAATTTGTTCTAGGCGCCTAATTCATAAAAACATCCTCTGCTGTCATAACAGCAAAAAGTAACTAAGAATTAGGTATTTTTTACTAATTAATTCGTCAAACAATTACAATGATTAAAATCAATTATTATAATACAATGATGTATTATTATTATTATATTATAATTACAATGACTATAATCCAAAGGTTGCTTAGAAAAGATCGCTTTCAGCAGTTCGTCCATTTCATAACATAATGTAAAACCTTTTTACTTATAAAATCGTTCTCTGTGCCTTGGTGTATCAATAAAGTGTGATATATATTATCCTACCACTTGTGAATGTGACACTTTAAAGTATAATACGTCCCATGTCCTTATTTTTTACATCCAATTGATTAATTATAAACCAGCAATTCAAGTTGAGAAAATTTGCATATAACAAAGTCACGGACCTGGATAGCATGGTGATTAAACATATTTATTGCTACAAAACCTGATTAACCATGCTTTTCGTATTTTTTAAATTAAAATGATAATCTTAAATACAAGCTGAACATGCGATTAGAGTTAATAGAATAAATAAATTTTATGTATAGAACCAGACATTAAACGATGGATGATAAAAAAACTATTTTTAGGATTTGGACATGCGCGTAAAATAGAAATAGATAAATATATATTTATCTATTTTATATTTTCTTTTACTCCAGATTTCATTTGCTGCTCATCTATTATACTTTATTGTCTCTGCGCTACCCAAAGAATGACTGGCAGAGAGTATAAATACCCTCGGCATTAAGTGGACTTAATGCCGTATATGCATATGTAAAGGTGGACTTTTACATATGCATATACTGTATGAAGTGTAAATAAATAAATAATTTGGAATTAATAATTTAATAAACCAAACTTAGACAACACATGATTTCAATAAGTGTTACTAAAATCACAATAAACTATGCACTTTATTCGGTAAATAAAAATGATAATGCATCCTCTCATTCAAGTGAATACTAAACATTTAAAATAATTTGTATTCAGACAAATGCAAAAACAATTACAATTATAATTACAAGTGTAACGAGACTAAGAAAAATATTCGCATGACATTTAATTAATATTCGTGTACCGATCTACTTTGTAACATAGTACCATGCATTGACAATAGATGGCGCAATTCTATCATAAAAATTTGAATCGCTTGCCGTGATTAAAATTTTTAGTTGCCGTGATTTAAATTTTCAAATATTTATTCAAGTTTTTGCAGATTGATAGCGACTTAGGGTGTGTACAACATCCCGACATCAATCGTCAGGGTGGTAGCAGGCCCCGATAGACATAACACCCGTATGGTCGGAAGACCTTCCCTTTTCCGATACTGCCGCTTCGGCCACACTTCGACCTAACTAGTGACCACCCGACGTGACCATCGACGTCTTCATCAACAACAAATATCAACATACTCGAAAGAGTCTTATGAAATTTAGGCACTATATATCAAGAATTATTACTGTCACAAAAAGCCAAACCTGGCCAAATTAGCGAGAAAACAGCACAGATAAAATTCTAGTTTCAATCAGCAAAGATTTTTATCATTTAATCACCTCATTAATCTGCAAGCCGATTAAAGAGGTGTAATTCTGCAACTCAATGCATCTGAATATGCTTACTGACCATCCGACACTATAAACCAGATATGCTAATTACTAGCGATTGATTCAATGCACAAGCGAAGTCCCGCTAGCCAGTTGTCATAATTGCCATAACTTAAGATCTATAACGTGGTATAATAAGATAGCGAAGTGGACCGGTAATAATATTATTCCCGGCGCTCCGACGGATCCGTGAGAATTTTCGGCAGATGTACAATTCCTTGACGCTGTACGAAAGCTTACCTTTTTTTTTCTCTCTCTCTCTTTAAGTTTAATAATATGGCGTTCCGTATCGACGATTCGATGTTTGTGAGTCATCAATGCATTGTTAAACACTGCACGTGTTCGAATGACGGACGCTGGGGTTAGAAAGGATTTTTTTGCAACCCTTATTTGGAATTCCGCAACTCTTGCAAAATTTGGGTTAATTTTTTCTTTAATATTTGAGAAATCCACGTACATTGTTACTTTAAGATTCAAAAGAACACACGTGCAGGGATTTCTAAGGGTCAATCAATTGTAATTCTATCTATCCGTGCACGGTTTTATTAATCCGCAATAATTATGATCTATGCCTTATTGAAGATTGTGTCGCCAAGCGAATTCATTCGTTTTCAATTACACTTAAGTACATTGCTATTCGGGTGCTTATTGCGCTGCACTGCACTGGCTATACACGAAGCAATTAGAACAGAGTATAAATTTATTTTTTTTTAAATTTATTAAGTTATGGAACTTACGAATTGTGGTAATGTGAAAGATGTAGCCAATGTTTGCCATAGAACCACTGGTTTCGTACCTTAACGACGGCTTCTAAATCAGGGATCAATATGTATCTTCAATTCTACCAAACCGATTTTGAAGAAACAAGCCGCAGTCTTAATAGTACCTTTAAGACTGTAATGGTTTGGCCAAAATCTACCAGCTGGTTTTTGCGTGAAGCTCGAACAGACAAACAAACAAATATCGACGGATTTGTTTTCAGAAGCCCATAATTAGTCGATCTGAGTAGTTTTTTAAATATCTTTGATTTACAAAATTCGAAATTTATCAATTTTATAATAGTATAAGATAATGAACGAACGTAGGAACTTTATTGATGAATTCTTCTCTTCAACATTATCATAATTTATAGGATTTTTTTTAAATTTATGAACAGTATCATGTACATCATTATCATCATCATCAACGGCTCGTGAAAGTCCACAGCTGAACATGGGCCCCCTGCTTAAAATAGGGATGCAAGATTTATTTTAAGCATGCAGATTATAGTGATAATCTACATGCTTAACAGGCGTCTTGGAGACCGCGGTAGATTTTTATTAAATAAACAGGATAACTCTGTTGCCCATTATCCTCATATAGCCTAATGGCTGTATGAGGACAATGGGCTGGCTGGCTGGTTCCAGCAGCGCCCACCGAAGGGAGTGGCGCTATTAGTACGCAGGCGCTTCTCGGCAACCTGTACATACCCACACGTTAATTAATCTAACAGGACGCCAGCCTTCAAATGAGAACAAGGCCAACCAATTAGCCTTGTTTGTGTTGAAACACATTAAATAATGGCAATACATTTAAATAAACATCTGTCAAGCGTCGTGTGTATGTCCGAAAACTAAATTATTTCACAAAGGTTGTCGAAATCTTAATAAGTATCTTAGTTTTAGAGATTTTCGAAAATATATATTACTAGCTTTTACGCGCGGCATTACTCGTGTTGGTGTCCTTAAAAACATGTCAGAGACCGTGGAAAATACATTTTTTTTCTATCTCTCGCGAATAGTTCTTTTTTTGAGGGGAAGAGGTAAAGGTATCCTATGTCCTTCTCTCTACCCCTGACATTGTGTGTATGGGAAATCCCGAAACAATCATAGATTTATATAATAAGCCTCAAAATAACTTTTTTTTAATTGAACTCTCGTACCTTAACGGTGGCTACTAAAACATGGATCAAGCTGTATCTTCAATTCTACTGGAACGATTTTGTTGAAACATGCCGCAATATTTAAGCCTCAATAATACCTTTAAGATTATAAGAGTTTGACTAAATCTATCGGCTGGTTTTTGAGTAAAACTCGAACAAACAAACATTGATAGATTTGGTATCGGAAGTCCTTTATTGGTCGATCTGAGTGGGGGGGTTTTTTAATGTTTTTAATTTACAAAATTTGACATTTAACAATTTTATAATAGCATGAACTAATTATCACGAACAGGTCCTTGACGACGCGCCACACTTGTGTAATCCTCACTGCGGTCTCGGATAGCGGTGATATCATCTATAACTATTTGTTCAGTTGATGGCAAACATCGATCGGGTCAACAAGCGCTTGCGTCAGCGCCATGAGCTGGCGAATATCTTACTTAAGGGGATAACAATCATAAGGTGAAGGAGGAATTGGCCATAATTTCCACGCTTGGCAGGTGTCTTGAAGGATGCAGATTCTGTTTAAATAAAAGGATAACATTGCTGCCCGTTGTCCTGGTATATCCCTTAGCCGGTTCTCGCAGCATCCACGGTATGAGATCGGGTGACGTTATTATTAACCCAGCGCCACACAGCAAGTTATTATAGTATTATTTATTTATTTACACTTCATACACTAATGATATATATATTTGTTTATATATAATATATATTAGGTCAGGGAGTACTTAGTCTTTTGGCCTGTCCGGCAAATAGACGGATAAGCGACCCCGGCCCACCGAGCTACTACTGTCTCTTCCTACTCCTTCCGAGATAGAAGTATCCTATAATCCTAGTCCAAATTTCCATATTCCTTGCTCAATACACCTTTCCTTCTTCATCCTTTTCCCTTTCCTCTCAATTAAGCCGCGGAAACGCAATGAAGAACTTTAACATTTTTAACCTTATAAAATGGCGGCGTCGTGGTTCGCCATCCGACACGTCTCGTTGCTCGCGGGGGCGAAATGTGGGCTGCGGATGGCCACTCTGCTACATTGAACGATCATAGCAGGTGGAAAGAAGTGGTCTCTGCTTACCCCAATGGGAAAGAGGCGTGACTGTGTGTATGTATGTAGTATATACTATGGGTCTCTGCCTACCCTTATGGGATATCGGCGTGAGTGTATGTATATATGTTACAGCAATAGTTGATTCACCCATAAACACTACTACAAACGCAAAAACGCCTGCAAGCGGATTTATATTTTTAAGACTATAATAGTTTAACCAAAATCTACCGGTTGGTTTTTGCATGAAGCCCGAACAAACAAACAAATAAACAAACATTGATAGATTAGGCTTCATAAGCCCTTAATTTGTCGATCTAAGTAGTTCATTTTTAAATGCCTTTGATTTATGAAAATTTGACATTTAATAATTTTATAATGGTATAGAAATACATTATAGTTACAACTAAAAATTTTTTTCAGCCCGCACATTAAAGTGTATAAAATCCGCCATTTGCACTTTTTGAAAATTTTATGTGTTCAGTGGCATTCGCGCCATCAAGACTAATCTAATGACGTATATTTATAAAAATCGGTTGAATGAATCCTTGAACATACATACATAGGTCAAACATATAACTCTCCTTTTGGGCTTCGTCGTAGTCGGGTAAAAAAGGAGCCCAGCTCACATCCATCTGCCAAAAGCTGATGGTGAAATATTGTAGTTGGTTTAAACACCCGTTCTCCCCTTAACGTTATAATAAAACACAAAGATGATTCACCAAAAGTGTGCGCAGCAGCACAAGTCCACTCATTGCACAACTGGTACAATTCAGATTGTCTGACCAAAATTAAATTATAGTTTTCATTTGTTGAAGATTAACATAGAATGCTTGATTACTCACGGTGAATAAAAATTGATAAATAATTATCAAAATTTATAGAAACTTCATACATACATACACTCACGCCGATATCACATAAGGGTAGACAGAGACCATAGTACATACTACATACATACAGTCACGCCTCTTTCCAATTGGGGTAAGCAGAGACCACTTCTTTCCACCTGCTACGACCATTTGTTGTAGCAAAGTGGCTATCCGCAGCCCACATTTCGCGCCCG
Organism: Thaumetopoea pityocampa; assembly: GCA_017165845.1. Classification (NCBI taxonomy): domain Eukaryota; kingdom Metazoa; phylum Arthropoda; class Insecta; order Lepidoptera; family Notodontidae; genus Thaumetopoea; species Thaumetopoea pityocampa. The sequence goes on along the minus strand of WUAW01011418.1, from coordinate 42,872 downwards.
CGAGCAACGAGACGTGTCGGGTGGCGAACCACGACGCCGCCATTTTATAAGGTTCAAAAGTGTTAATGTTCCTCATTGCGTTGCCACGGCTTAGGGGAGAAGAAAGAAAAGAGGATGAGGTAGGAAAGGTGTATTGAGCAGGGAATATGTAATTTAGGAAAAGGACTATAGGGTATAGGTTACTACTACCTCGGAAGGAATAAGAAGAGACAGTAGTGGCTCGGGAGGCGGGGGTCGCTTACCCGTATACTTAAGTCTATTTGCCGGACGGGCTAATTGACTAAGTATTCCCTGACCTTTATTCCTTATTTTGACCTTATAGAAACTATAATTTCTGTTGTACCGTCATCAGCCCGTGTTGTCTACAGATATATATTAATTGTCTATAATATAATATCTTCTAATATATAAAAATCTCGTGTCACGGTGTTTGTGGTCGAACTCCTCCGAAACGGCTCGACCGATTTTTATTAATTTTTTTTATGTATATTTGGTAGGTATGAGAATAGGTCGTAAAGTATATTTCACACCGCTAGGTGATTAGGGTGTCCCTATCCAGAAAATATATATGGCAGAACAACGTTTGCCGGATCGACGTTTGAAAGGTAATAGGGCATAAGCGACATTATGAACGCCATCCTATTTAAAATTGTCCGCTTTTTCGAATGCGCTGACTCCCATGGCTGTAGAGCCATAAGTGACGCATAAGTGACGAAGAAGTCATTGTAGAATGACTTTTTCGTCACTTATGGTTAAGCAAAAAAACTCAATCAATTGATTGATATAATTAAGATCAATTGATATAAGCGGCATAAAACCACATAAAATAATGTCGAATCAAATAAATAAATTCTTTACCAATTAATGCTTTTATTTTTCTTGATTCTACCGTTCTTTTCATTTTCACGATATGATAATAAATAAAAAATTTATGTCCATTTTATGCAGTTTCAAACTTTAAGATGCTCTCCTGAACAATTTGCCTGACTGCCGTTCTGTTATTATCCCCGGAGCCTCCACAAGCCTTGCAACTAGTATCATTTAGTCATCAACCGGAACTGACTATTTTACGTGCCCACGAAATTCAAGAGACAGGTCAGGTATGGTGCTTCTGTTAATTTTCAACTTCATCATGATCATCAACCCACCTACTACCCCACTTCAGGGTACGAGTCTTCTGTAAAAATGAGAGGTTAACTATAGATTGATCTATAGTTTATCCATCCTGCTGATCTGAATACGTTTGGCTGACTTCACACGCCATCGAGAAAATCTCTCAGTTGTGTAGATTGCCTCACGATATTTTCCTTCGCCGTTTGAAGCGAGTTATAATTAATTATTAAACTATTATTACGAACATTTAACGTCAGAGATGCGTGTCTTGATCCGAATTCGAAATCTATGCCCTGGTATGCAAGATCTTTCCACTAAGCTATCACTGATTCTCTAGGCAATCCAAATTTCTTCATTAGACACTAATAATTAACAAACCACAATAATTTCTTTCAATCCACAAACCATACCTAACATTCAGATTAAACTTTAAACTATCTCTGCTGATCACGAGACACCGTTACTTCCTGGTGGATGGCAGATAAATAACTAAATATTATGGTTACGTGTACTGTATATAAAGGTATCGCCCTTCTGTATCGCAATTTTTCTCACGGACCCCAATGCACTGATATTGTCCGCAAAACCATTGTCTTGCAAATAAATAAGACTTCCTAATTCCGACACCCCTTGTATACAAGCGAGGGAATCCCGATATTAGTGCGGCACTTTACCGGTAGATGGCTCTTTCTTAAATATGCAAAACCTACGGGATATTGATCGATTTCCAGTAATATATGAAAGGTTGTTTTTATATTAATGAGAAAATAAAGACTATATCGTGTACTCGCTATGAAAATAAAGTACACAGAAAACGTTTAATAATGTGATGATATCATTGTAAATATATTTGAAATAACAACAGAGCGCCCCGCTTCGTAATGGCTCGCGCGCAGCACGCGTCATTCGTTTGTTGATAATAACTGTTTCACTGTCCTAATAATGCGTTTTATATGTTTACAACATTGGAATTTGTACGATAAAGGGATACAAATTGTTATTTGTCAGTATGGTAATTTATATTGTCTGTGTGCGACGGTCTATTGCGATGACTAGGGCTTTAATATTTATTGTCTATTGATACAATGACCAGTTCATTGACTGTAGAAGATTCCATAATCAAAATATATCCCCATATAGCGGCCATTTTGATGGAAGCGTAACGTGGAAGGTAAATCCATAAAGTAAATAAAGTTTCTGTTTTCTGTGGCTATTTCTATATGCATGATACGTTTTCAAAATACATATCAACTGTTGAAATTGCTGAATACGTTTTAATTCTTGAATACCTAATAATTATATAAGACTACTAGTGCCTGATGTAAATTTCAGAGAATTATTCTAGAATACAGATTTATACGAATACGTGCGAGTGTGTATGTGTTTATGTGTGTGATGTGTATGAGTGAGTGACACTCAAAACTATAATAATACTGTGGACACATTTTTTAAAACACATTGATCTAGCCCCAAATTGGACTCACTGTGTTTTGGGTACTAGACAACGATAACTCGGTTATATATATTTTGGATTGTAATGTAACTTATCTTTAATAAGTATTTTAACGTTTTATTCAATGTTTTTAAATATTGCACAATTGTACCATTATTTGAATATTTATCATCGTATATGTTGTTAATATAATTAAAAAAAACTCCAAAAGTTATGTAACGTTAAAAAAATAATCTTAATACACAATAATTTTCTTAATTGGCAATCATGACACGGCCCACAAGGCAATACATGCAGACGGCCGGTGTTCGCGGCCGTGGGAATATCGACAGTTGCGAGCGAAAGACACAGCACCTGCCCCCCGCGCGCTAAAAAACAACCATTCCGAAATTCAAATTTGGAACGATTCCCTCGACCTTGATGTCACCACTTTTTTACCACGTACATGTAAGTGGATATTTTTTTTATTAATTATTGACAGCAACTGATTTTTTAGTAGATATGTTTTATGGCTCGGTAATAGCTATTGAGAGTATCTACTTACATAGATAATTATTACTAAGATAAATCACAATTTTTAAATTTATATTTATGTAGTAGGTATATCTGTCAGAAGTAAGCACTCCAATTTTTCAAAATATAGTTTATTACACATAGTATATTATAATAAAATCATAAAAATGGGCTCTATTTAATGATATAAACAACAAGTCCCACGATGATATAAGATATTAAATTCATAAATACTAATATGGTATTGGACCACAATAAAATACTTAATAAGATTTTAAATTCATGTTTTGCCACTTGATGCTGTATACCTCCAGGTACAACAGATATATTTATTTTTTTATAATTTTTATATATTTTTTTATTTCATACTTTTGTTCTTTATGTACTTATAAAAAGTATTTTTCAATGATAATTAATTAGCATCTCGTCAATATTATATTAGAAAATTATTAGTTACCTCACATGTCTCTTATGAATTAAAACATTTCAGCTAAAGCGATCACTTACAAATGAAAGTGTCGTCGTATTTAAAACGAACATTATTGGTTATTATATTTATGATATACTCTATAGCTATAGTTTTGTATTACAAATATTACTTGTATTTTATTTTCTAAAAAGTGAAAAGTGTAATAACTACGATTATAATCTCGTCTCTAAACTACCGGCGTAGTAGTCCGCAAATCATCCATATCTCATCAAGCCATCGAGGGCACAACGAAACTTCTTTTCCTCTAAACTTAAAAATTTAAAAAAAAACCGGTAAGCTCCGTCGCATTATGCCGGTTTCTTATCTATATCAGCTACGACAAGCATCACCCATAGATCCGCAAGTCCGAGTTTTTTTGTCCACGCGTCACCGTTGATCGCCCTAAGTGCAGCCAGCGCGCGCCATATGCCGCGTCCAAGCGTGGGAACGGATTCGCGCGTAAAACGCAATGTGTGTTTCACCACTCAACTGTCATCGCTTGAATGGACCAAACTGAACCATAAGCCGTAGGTAAAAGGCATATTTTATTATATCCCCAAATTTGTTTTTAAAATGTGCATTCTAAAGCTATATCACCTTTTTCTTTTTAGGCGTAAAATTGAATTTGGAATGCATTATCAATCTGACGTAAGATCTTTTTATACACATGTCCCCTATTGATTGAATGTGTAGGTATTGTGATTACTCAAACACCAAATAGGCGTGAAAACAGTATTTGCAATAAAAATATCTATAATTTAATTGGACCCATTAAATAAATTGCTACATAGTATTTATAAGCTCCCCTTACGACCTTATTCAATCATTTTTATAAAATAAGAAAAATATATTTAAAACAAATTGTTACATTAAGATGTTCAGCGAAATGTAGTTAATTTATGAAAAAAGAAAACACTTTAATAAAAATTGATAACCAATTCCATCCCAGTTTCTTCTTCATTTATATAATTATAGAACGCTTCTCTCTTTCACTGCGTGAATTCTCTTCTGTATAAATTTAATTTATTAATTTCGCTACTCTTCATTAGTTTTTCCAACAAATTATCAATTATAAGTGACAACTACTTATCTATACGTATAAAATACATTACTATAATTACATCACATTTTGTTTTCTGAAGTCAGTGTAACTTTCATGTAATATCGCATATATTTTGTATTACAATGTGGGAGCGCGTGTAATACTACTAAGTGTACATATTTAGCAGACGTTTCTTCTCGCTTGTCAAACAAATATCGCCATGATAATAGCAAAAAGAAAAAAAAATGGTATTATATTATAAGATCGAGGGGAGACGCGCAACTGGCGCGAGCGATCGTGGGAACGACCAGTTTCAAATATAGAACGCCTTAGAAAAGGTGCAATAATACTCCTTTTTTATTCGAGTTTTTTTTTTTAATAAATCTAATGGGGGCCGCATCAACAACAAATGTATTCTGAAATTCAAACTTTTTATTTAAAAAATTCTTATGCGATAAAGTTACGTATAAGTTTTGGCGGCAACCCGAGTGAGGCATCTCTTGAAGTTTTATTTTAACGTTTTATATTAGTTGATTGTGATGTTTAGTATATAAATAGCTAACATAGCAAAGTTACCGTAATTTTTCTAAGGCAACCGATATGTTGCCTGATCAAACTGCTATTCGTTGGATTGACTAGAAAACTCCCAAGAAGTAATCAAAAATGTACCACACCGATATTTTATTCTTAACTTGAAAAATACTATGTAACTTCAAAAATATATACACTCGACACTCGACAGAAATGGCGCGAATTCGCAGCCGATTGCTAATTGAAAATTAATGAAATTAGCGTAATAAAGACTCCAGTTTTCCATTAATATGCAAAAATTAATTGTCTATATTTGCTGATATTATGATTCATATACCCCTCCACACGTGTCGGTGTTCATTATTGCGATCTATTATTGTATATATAAAAAATACAAAATCAAGTCTATTCCGTGTGAAAAAGAATCTAAACCAAAAGAAGAAAAATATTCAATCAGAATGACTTTGATGCCGACAATGACGATTATAATTTTGATCATCATAATAAGACACAAACATGAAGTAGGTACGTTTGAAGTTAGATATAAATGTTCTAGTCCCTGTACAGAATGAATGTTTAATATTTGAATAAATGTTCCTTTAATGTCATCGACGTCATAAATCCATACATTATCCCACTACAGGGCACGTGTTCCCCCTCAGGGTGAAGCCGTAGTCCACCACGCTGGCCTACTGCGAGCTGGAAGTCTTCACACACCGTCGAGAATATCTGTAAGATATGTAAATCTGATTCCTCACGATGTTTTCCTTCAATGTTTGAAAAGAGTGATAATTCATACATACATACATACACTCACGCCGATATCCCATAAGGGCAGGCAGAGACCACAGTGCACACTACATACATACATCAGTCACGCCTCTTTCCCATTGGGGTAGGCAGAGACCACTTCTTTTCACCTGCTATGATTATTTAATGTAGCAAAGTGGCTATCCGCAGCCCACATTTCGCCTCCGCGGGCAACAAGACGTGTCGGGTGGTGAAACACGACGCCGCCGTTTTGTTTTTTTAATAATTATTAAAATATTAATACGCACATAATTTAGAAAAGTCAGAAGTCAGATTCGAAATTGAAATCGAAATTTGGCATGCATGGTCATACTGCTTTATTTCGTCCATATAATCACAATGAAGTGTCCAATAAGATTCTCGATCGGTATGGCATCAATCGATTCACTTTTAAAAAATTCCTCACTTAAAAACCGTGGAACGCGCATCTGCCGTCACAATGGGGCACCCTCACATTATGCCAGCACGTATTTTTTCTTGACCTCGATCGGCCTTTATGCCTAAGGGGCGAACCGTGGGAATAATCTTGCACAATCCCTTTCCTTGGCCACATGCGACAGAAAAAAGTGCAATTATTTATTCCCCCTCGAAGAAAAGGGGAGTTGTGAGAACGTGACCTAACAATGTGCTTCCTGGCTTACGTTACACGTTTTAAAGAATCAACGAAACATAATTCTGGTTCTTAATATTAAATACAAAGGTGCGAAGTTACTGTAGCACGCATCCACACTTCGATGTATCACAAATAATCTTAAATAGTTACTTCGAAATCGATCCCCAGTCGAAATGCAACTCTAATGCATTGAAAATTGAATCCATTTTAGTTAGCAAATCGTTAGGCATAGGTTGTTTTGTATGTAATTTATGGATGGTTTCAGTATTGAATGTGTGTATACATTGGATGGCATTACGCGTGACCTTTAGATGGTCGATTGTATGAAAATGATAGTCAATCTCGCACCGTTAGTTATTCGATTCCTTTGTGAACTTCTCGCGTACACGCGTAGTTAATTGTGTAGTTATTATCACATTTACCATTGTAATCGATAATATTATAACATTGTTAAATGACAAATTTTGTAAATCAGAGATAAATAAAAATACTCATATTGACTAATTAAGGGCTTCAGAAACCAAATCCGCCTATGTTTGTTGATTTGTTCAAGCTTCACGTAAAAACCAGCCGGTAGGTTTTGGTCAAACTATTACAGTCTTAAAAGTGCTATTCCGACTCAAATACTGTGGCATTTTTCATCAAAATCGGTCCAGTAGAATTGAAGATACCGCTTGATCCCTGTTCTAGTAGCCGCCGTTAAAGTACCTATATAACCTGTGTTTGTTTCGGAATTTCACATGCAGTGGAAAACCGAGATTCACGCGGACGTAGCCGCGGGCAAAAACTAATAATGTATAATTTTACATACCTACATACATACACTCACGCCAATATCCCATAAGGGTAGGCAGAGACTATAGTACATATATACTGCATACATACAGTCACGCCTCTTTCCCCAATGGGTAAACAGAGAACAGTTCTTTCCACCTGCTACGATCGTTAAATGAGCAAAGTGAATATTCGCAGCCTACAGTTCGCCCCCGTGGGCAACGAGACGTGTCGGGTGGCGAACCTCGACCCGCAATTTTATGAGGTTCAAAAGTGATTAAAGTGCCTCGTTGCGTACCCACGACTTAGTGGAGCGGAAAGGAAAGAGGATGAGGTAGGAAAGGTGCATTGAACAAGGAATATGGAATTTAGGAAAAGGACTATAGGGTATAAGATACTACTATCTCGGAAGGTACTCCTTAGAAGAGACAGTAGTAGCTCGGGGGGCCGAGGTCGCTTACCCATGTACTTAAGTCTATTTGCCGGACAGGCTAAAAGTCTAAGTACTCCCTGACCTAAAAATAACATAGTGTACATTAATGAACAGGGTAAATCGAAGAACATAACTAGTCACTACGTTAATTAACGTCGGATTGCAGTGTAGATACATGCGTAAAGGAACCGTCTGATAAGAATTACTCGGTACACTATTATGCCCATAATTCGCTATATCACTCTGATAAGGAATATTATCAGCGGACATTATTAGCGTCGTACGTGCTCGTGCAAGCCAACAAATATTTTACCATGCTATGGACTCTCTACAAGCTGCTTAGGCGACTTTCATGTAACTGTTTATCTAGAATGATAATTAAATTTTATAATTAAATTACCCAATACACCCTGAGGTTGACAAAATCTTCAATATTATTTAAATACTAGCTTTTGCCCGCGGCTCTGCCCGTGTTAATGTGGTTTTCCGCTACATGGAAAATCCCGACACGATCACAGATTTATATAAAAGCCTAGGCATCACTTTTACTTGACCTCTCATACCTTAACGGCGGCTACTAAAATAGGGATCAAACTGTACCTTCAATTCTACTAAACAGATTTTGATGAAATATGCCGCAGTATTTAAGTCGGAATAGTAACTTTAAAACTGTAACAGTTTAACTAAAATCTACCTGCTGGTTTTTGTGTGAAGCCCGAACAAACAAACAAACAAATAACCATCGACGAATTTGCTTTCAGGAGCCCTATTTAGTCGATCTGAGTAGTTT
>WUAW01011415.1:2613-19744 GCA_017165845.1 Thaumetopoea pityocampa | reverse complement strand
AAAAAAAAAAAGAGATGAGCACGTTAACTAGTTGACGAATTCAACTTTTTAATAAACTAAGTACCTAGTTGACGGACGACAACAGACGGTCTAGTTTCGTTAACGAAAAAGGCGTCGACGACCCATCTCTATTACTATTTTGAATCAGTCTCAAAATAAAGACTATTATTCTGAGAACCAATAACCATTACATTTTTTAAGTTTTCACTTTTAACAGGAAGATAAAGGGATGAAACCCATACAGCCTTATCTGACTTAGTCATTTAATCTAACGATTACTACGTTGGTTAGGTTAAAGAACCCGCATTATTGTCTTGAAAAAATGTGGTCACCTACAATGTTAGTCACAGTTTTATTCCAATACCTTTTTCAAAATTATTCACGATTATTAACGACTGATAGAAACACTGATACAATGCAATTCTCTTTAATGCGTATTCCACCTCCCCATCTGTATGCAAACGGTTAAATTACAGGAAAGGATATTTTACACACTTAATAGTCATTTATACAGACATCTGTAGTGCAGTGAAAATGTATTAATTTATATCACACAAACTTTGGTACTACTAAAAGAAAATAATTTAATAGAAAATCAACTTGATTTTAAAAAAACCATTCATGTTTCATGTAATTGTCTTCATTGCTGAAAAGCAAAAAATATTTAATTTTCTACCACATAGTAGAAACATTAAAATTATTTAGTAAATATTACTACTCTAGGTATTCAACAGTCATCTAGTAGTAAATGCGATTATATGATTGGTCGCAAAATAAACCGAGAAATCCGTTCAAACAGCCTTCATACTTCAAAGTTCAAACGCATGGCCGTTTGAAATCAACTTTGAATATAACAACAACCATCAATAGTTTACTGTTAATCATAGCTTTATTTGGACCGTAATTTATATTTTAAGCTAGTTTAAAATGACGTCGATCAAAGAAGACGAAAAGAAAGAAATACCAGAAATCATTCACGATCCCCAAACCAACAGCACTTACCAGAGGTTACGATTTTTTGGCAAGGTGAGTTATTTTATATAATTCCTTTATATTTTATGTTAATATTTATAGTAGAATATCTTATTAATTATGTTTACTTTTGCTTGCACATTGTGTGTAATATGAATGTAATGCATGTTATCTACGTAAGTTGTGATAAGCAACGATATATTATTATATCGATGCTAATAAGTACCATTTTTAATGTAATACAGTGACCGTTTTTCACACTATTATTATGATATTAGGCCTCACATAAGTTGAGAGAAATGTTGATTTAGTAGATAAAGCCTGGACTTAGAGTCCAAAGGTCTAGGGTTGGCATGATAACATTTTCTTGGTTCTCTGTTTATCGGTAGGCACTCAAAATATTTCGTCCCAGCTGATCTCTTAATGATGCTAGACGGAGACGTTAGACGGTAGTAGGTCATTTGATCCCACTTAAAACTACACCCCCTGCAATAACAGCAAATCCTAACATAGGTCAAGATAATGTTAGAGTCAAGAAGAGATCTTGCTGTGTTTTACATTAAATTGTAACTGAATTAAATACAATTAAAGATGATTATAAGTTAGATTTTGTCATTTGTCAGTTACATTTGTAATTAAAGTTGTAACAAGTATATTGGTGTAATAAACATCATCATGCTTTTATTATTAGTGATAAAATTTGAAGTGATCATGATTAAAAGAGTAGCCACTATAATCTTTAAAATCCTGCTAGAATGGGACTGGACTTCTAATCTATGATCGATCATGATTGCAAGGTGGAGTGAGGCTACTATCACTTAGACTGGAACACAGCACACTATTTACTACACATACTAAAAAACATTCATTTCTCAAGGTTAAATGCCTATGTCACTCTCAATGTTAAAAATAATAGTTATCCATTATTATGAAATTTCTTTGAACCTACTGAACCCACTGGCCAAAGATTTTCTAAATAAACCAAATTCAATATCTATTGTAAGGCATTAGCCTATATCTATTTTAGAAATAGGATTACAGGTATCCCATGGCAATACCACAAAAATAGAAATTACTTTTATGTCATATATATGTTTTTAAGTCATGATTAAATGCAAAGCCACTTTGCTACATTAAATGATCTTAGAAATTGGAAAAAAGTGGTTTCTGCCCAATTATTCAGTAGTATAGTGGTCAGTATCACATGACTGGAGAACGAGGGAAAAAGGTGTGACTGTATGTATGTGTATCTAAATACTAAGCCTGGTAAACACTGTTAGAAAAACAGTAAAAGATAGCTATTTGGTTACTTTTTGTTATAATCACAATATCTTTTTAGGGTGGCTTTGCAAAATGCTACGAGATACAAGATATAGCCACCAATCAGGTGTATGCTGGCAAAATTGTATCGAAGAAGCTAATGGTAAAATCAAGTCAAAAAGAGAAGATGGCTCAGGAAATCTCTATTCACCGATCACTCCTACACAAACATGTGGTTGGGTTCCATAGTTTCTTTGAAGACTCTCTCAATATTTACATCATACTTGAACTGTGTAAAAGAAGGGTTAGTAATATTTTTTTTTAATTATAAGCTTCTATTCTGAATCTTAGCCACTCTTACAGAAAGATCATCAAATAGTTTGTTTGCACTTTTTGTTTGTTTTCTTATTTTCTATTATAATAATAGACCCTGCATTAGGTATTGGTACGCTAGATAAGTTTTAAGAATATAGTAAGCTAGCTTTAATACTGCAGTCAATGACAAACAGAATTCATGCTAACAACTTATTATAACACACAAGTATGAAATAGATCAACATATGCTCGTCCAATAGAACAATGAGGTAATTGCAAAAAGTTAAAATTTTATTTTGTGTTTAATTTGGATGTTTGTTGTTTAATATGGATTTTTTTCGAGAATGCTCAAATTATTGATAATAATCTATAAATGAATTATGAAAAATCATGATAATTGATATGATTTACTAAATGGGTATAATCCAATTTTAAACTGAAACGCTTCTTCTAATAAATTGCAAAAACATAATTACGTCATTGTTCTATTGGATGAGCGATATATATATTTTTTAGACAGTTGGGACCCATAGGTAGCTTTGGTGTTAAGACTTTGCTTTTTTAAATTATTTAAAGTTGTACCTTTAAAGGTACCTCAAATAAAAGATTCATTCCAACATATTTGGCTGTATTTCCATATGGTATGACATTGTTACTTAAATAAACCAGATGATAGTTTGGGTTTATTGGTGAAATCTACATGAACAGGTTTGGATTCATTAAGCTTTATTCGCCATTTTTTATAGATGGTGTTTACAGCTGTTTGACCTTTTTCCACTTCTTCTTCTTATATGACTCCTGCAACCAATCTTGTCTGTGGCATCTGCAAATGTTCCAATGTATTATTTTCTAGTTCTGTAATATATGTGGCATGTAATATATATGTTCATATGGCAGTTATATAATAGGTACAATATCAGTACTAATACACTGTCTTGATGTACTCCGGCTTTAATTAGTTTAACTTCCTAGTACGCATCTGTCTTACTGTAAACATTCGTAGTGTTATATTGAACTCCAAGATTTCGGCAAACTTTTCGGGAGCATTTTTCTTAGCTTGTGTTTAAGACCTTCATCCCACACTTTATCAAATGCTTGCGCTACATCTAGCAAAAACTTTGTGATAATAATTTCATCATCCTCCCCAGTCTGTATTCATCCCCATTACAATCTATTAGCCCCAGTTTAAGAGATGCTTAAGAGCATTTTTAAGCATATTTTGCACCTGTCCCACAGCAGGAGACTGTTTACAAAAAAATCACATAAAATTCACTAAAACCCAGTAATAAACCAGCACTTTTATCAGAAGTCTGCTATTTCCAAATCAAAGGCTTCCTCCATAAAAAGAGGAATTGCCATAGTCACCGGGTCAGCTATGCTATATAAAGCGCAAATCCAGTCCTGTGTGGAATACTGCCGCCACTTATGGGCTGGAGCTGAGAAATACCACCTAGCAGCCTTGGACTCTCTGGAGAGGCATGCAATGAAGTTTATTGGTGACCCTTTTCTGGTTGAGACCAATCTGCAGTCTTGAGCACAGACACAGGGTAGCCAGCCTTTCAGTGTTTTACAGGATACATTTTGAAGAGTGTGCAGAAATTACACAATTTAATTCTTCCATCACCCTTTCACCATCGGACTACTAGGCGCACGGCGGGCTTCACCTCTACTTCATAGACATCCCTCGTCTCTATGAGGCCACTCGTGTTATCGTGTCGGCTTCGTACGTGCAGCCAAAAAATGGAATAGTCTTCCTGAAACAGATTATATTTTAGGTGTCATTACTACAAGAGTGAATAGGTTTTTATTAAGCTAGTACGTTTTACCACCCTAGGTTACATCGCCACTTACCATCAGGTGGGATTGTAGCCATGTAATAGCTTAAATATAGTAAAAAAGTTACTTAACAGAAGTCTTGGAGATAGCACTGGGTGCTCATTAAATTTCAAGATACTACTGTTCATTAACCTAGTGTTACTCTCGGTCAGTTGTCGCGTATCCCCATGAAGTAATGGAGCGACGCTATTCTTGTACAGTCGAACTTCGCTAACTCGAATTTCAGGGGAAGAGCTAATTGCTTCGAGTAAGAGAGGTTTCATCTTACCGAAGTTTTTGAGTTATGGAGGATGACCAAAAAATATTCGACTTATAGAGGCTTGTAAAAATTTACCAAATACATATAGTAAGTACAAAATACAAAATGTAACGTATTTTTGTAAAAATTCTCCAGACACGGACGGGCAGCAATTGACCCTTGTCGGTCCCTATAAAGTTTTTGTTAGAACACCACCAAAATTATTTATTATTATTAATTATTTATAAATTATTATTTGCCGAATTAAAACTCTTTATAATATTGTTATGGCAGCCATCTTGTTTTCCACCATTTTGATATTTTTTACTACCGCTAGAATTTGCCCACGATGTAGGTCAATATTAATTAAGACACGACCCACTAGATCCCAGACCCAGTATTACACGATCTCTTCGACGAGTTGAATGCGGACGTCACTTTATTCGTATTCTTTTCAGCAAACCCTATCATTTGATTTCCACATTATGGGAGTGTATAAAAAATAACTAGTCCGTCATCTTGGGCTGTCCGCCATATTGGATTTAAAATGACATCATTTAGCTAACGATGCATTGTAATCCAAACTAAACGTATATATAAAATTTCAGCTCAATCTGATGAGGGTAACTGTTTTAAAATGTTAAATAAAGGCTTTTAAAAAGGAATAGTTGGCAGAATCATCCATATATTCTGTTTGTTTTGCACACAAAATAGTTTAGTTTCTAGGGTACACCATGCCAGTAACATTCAAGTAAGGAACAGAGTGTGACTATAAAGAACTCTACATCACAAGGTAGATGTTTAATATTGATGCGCATAGGAATTTATGACGGTTTCGAAGAAGGTGCTGATGATATTTTTATGATCAAAAATCATCAGTAAGCACCATTAATGTATCCCACGTTGAGCGCTAGTTTAAAATATTTCACTAAAACCTGGTGAAGTGCGGTAATTGTTACGGACAATGCTCCTTATCACTCAAGGTGACTGCTATAGTTTTTCCAAACTGCCACTATATTAAGATAAAAACATACTCGGAAGTGGCTGCAAAATGAAGGAATAAATTATGATTGAAATGATTATTTATATCTAAAAGTAGAAAGAACTCTCGAAAACAGTAGAAGTAAACGTACTGAATATACCTTGTAGCTCTCAAATAATTTGTTATGTGGAAGAATCAAACTACCACTTTATCATTGCGAGCTTATTTGAGCTGATGGTTGATACATGGTCAGAAATATGAATCCATTGGAAAATCAAATCAAATTCGAAAACTTTAAAAAATTTCTTCGCCAAGGATCCAAAATATTTGTGCTTACAAATGATGAAATAGTGTGAATCACGATATAACAATAGAAGATATTTTCATAATAAAATTGACGGCCTTATATTATAAGGCAATGCAATAGACTATTATTGCCAATTTGGTAATTATTGTAACTAAGTCCGACTTCTCTGAAGTACTTTTTGCAATTAAATAATTACGTAGTAAATATTAGTTTTATATTAAAAAAAGAATGTTATTATTGAGCCCGTGAATATTTGTTTTATTTTTATCTCGTTTCGCTTGTTTTACTATATCAAATTTATATTAGTCTTGGACACAGTCGATCGCCATTGAGAGTGCTCAATTTAGTTCGCAAACCTATGACGAACTAATTCGTTTTTCCAATTCACTAGATTTTCATAAAAAAGAGCTAGAAATATTAATTTCAAAATTAAAATATTCCAACAGTCAATGATGGAGCTACACAAGCGAAGGAAAGCAATCACCGAGCCTGAAACCCGTTTTTACATGCATCAGATATTGCTGGGAGTGCAATATCTGCACAGCAAACGTATCATCCATAGGGATCTGAAGCTGGGAAATCTCTTTCTTGATGATGACCTCCATGTGAAGATTGGAGACTTTGGACTTGCTGCTAGAATTGAATATGAAGGTGCGTATGACAAATCGCTAATTTTTGTAGAGCCGCATTATATGC
The DNA here is from genome assembly GCA_017165845.1 of Thaumetopoea pityocampa. Taxonomy (NCBI): domain Eukaryota; kingdom Metazoa; phylum Arthropoda; class Insecta; order Lepidoptera; family Notodontidae; genus Thaumetopoea; species Thaumetopoea pityocampa. The sequence goes on along the minus strand of WUAW01011415.1, from coordinate 13,138 downwards.
GCGTATGAACTCTCGAAGATTTGACCCAACTAAGAAATAAAATACTAAATTCAGAATCGTTAATATCGAAAGCGCGCCGAGTCGAGAGGACACCGTCTCGATTGTCGTAGCTAGACAAAGTGATTTTATAACTTGTTGAACTCACATATAAAACAAACGCTTGCCAACTCTTTTGATTTTCTCTCTAGAAACATCTACAGAAAGAAACACTCGGCACCTTTGATAGAAAATGAATACTGGCAACCACCCAACAAGTCAGAACTAATGGAATTAGTTAAATAAATTTACAGGAGAGAGAAAGCAGACATTATGCGGCACACCGAATTACATCGCGCCCGAGATACTGACGAAGAAGGGGCATTCTTTCGAAGTGGATATCTGGAGTCTGGGCTGCATTATGTACACACTGCTTGTTGGCAAACCGCCGTTTGAGACCTCCACACTCAAGGACACCTACAAAAGGATCAAGCAGTGCGAATACAGGTAAGTTGCTAAGTCACACATGATCTACTCAAATGTTTACTGAAAAGTGATGTGAAACACCAAAAAACTGTAGTAAAATAATTTTATTTACATAGGCATTGCTGTTGGAGTATATATAAGTGAAATCATTATTTATAAAAACAATATAATGTTATGTATTTAAGTATATAACAATTTCTTTACTAATATATGTATACTAGCTTTTGCCCGCGACTCCGCCCGCATGAATGTTGGTTTTCTGCTACATGGAAAATTCCGACACAATCATAGATTTCTATAAAAAAAACCCTTAAAACCACTTTCACATGACCTCTCGTACCTTAGCGGCGGCTACTAAAATAGGAATCAAGCTGTATCTTCAATTCTGCTGGACCGATTCTAATGAAACATGACCTATTATTTAAGTCGGAATAGTACCTTTAAGACTGTAACAGTTTAACCAAAATCTACCCGCTGGTTTTTGCGTGAAGCCCGAACAAACAAACAAACATCGACGGATCCGGTTTCAGAAGACCTTAATTAGTCGATTTGAGTAGTTTGTTTTTAAATTTCTTTAATTTTTGAAAATTTGGCATTTAACAATTTTATAATAGTATAGATTTATTGGTAACACTTAGTGAAGAAAATTATTTCCAGGAAGGAAATTGTCGTCATCGTGATAAAAATACATAAAACAAGCCATATAATGTCATAATACAAACCATATGGTCGGGCAATCTGGTCTTTTGAAAAGAATTCAGAAAACTGCGGTAGTTTTCAATCTTCTTGAGCGAGCTGAACGCAGGTGCGAACCGATGCGCACATCGCGCTGGTGCTCACTTCACTACGGTCAAGAAGTTTGAATTACTGTTCAATGCATGACTAGCGCCGCACACTCCCTGCAATTTACCGCCCGTCGTCTCATAGTTCAAATCGCCATATTGGTGCTGATTCTGTTGTAACAGAACTTAACTAAATTTTGTCCCTCTCTATTTTTTTCTAATATCAAACGCCAAAGCAAGATAATTACAATTTTCGTTGCGTCAGTTTCGTTTAGAAACGTGAATATTAAAAGATTTAGACGCGATTTCGGAACATAAATATAACAGAATATAAACGGACGGATAACGGAAGATGCGCAAAAACGCAACATTTTTTTGATCCGTTTGACAGAAACGTAGGTCGGTTATCTCTATAAATGTTTGCTGTCTCATTTTGGCGTTTGACATTAGAAAAAGATAGGGAGGGACTAAATTTAGTTCTCTTACAACAGAATTAGCGCCATTATGAGCACTTCATACCGACGTTGGAAAGATATAATGGTTAAATTACCATAATGGTGAGATTTATAAAAAATTGATTGATGAGATTTAAACTTATAAAGAATTCTTTAAAGAAGCTTTTTTTTTTATTTGTATTCATATCGCAAACGTATTTTTAAACAATCTCAATTTTTTAATCGTTTTTACCGCAGCATATGACGAATATTAAATGTACAAGCTGCATTTTTTTTTTAATTTTAAATACACTGCTTATAAAGTTTCCTTATAGTGATGAAGCTTAGGAATTTTAAATTTCCTCTTTTGAAATTTACTATGGCATACAAAACTCGCGTGTCTTTTTGAAAAGTTCTGCTAATACGTACGCTTATTTAGATGAGAGCATATGAGACAATTTTCTGCTCTATTTCACGTGTGTTTGACTACAGTGCCTTCGTCACTAAAGGCGGTCACGTAAAATATCGTCCCCTTATTGCCAGAAATCATTAAATGACCAAATCCTCCTTTTTCCCAAACTTGTTTCTGGACCAAGTCTTCTGTAATTTGTGAATATTTTCATTTTCTATCTCGCGATATACGCATCGTATCAATGTGCGAGTAAAAAGGGAATGTAGACCAGCTTTTGCTTATAACGCTGATGTCAATAACTCATTTTGGTCAATGTTGTCAGTAATGAATTCTGCCAGTAAGGGGACGATATTCAGACTGCCGGAGCAGGTGGTCCAGACCGACCTTACCAATGTCTCTTTATGTGCACTAGCACCTCTAATCTACTGCCAAATGGCAAGGCTCTATGCGCTGCTGTGTTCTGGTCATGTGGTATTTTCCCGTAATCACAGTCGCTAGATACAATTGTTTCTCAACTGTCGTCAGAAGAAGCAACGCCTCTACATTAAAGGTTGCTTGGAAGAGATCGCGTATCGCAATAAAACCGCCCAATGTACACTTTTTATTTCTTGTTTATTAATTTTGTAATATTTTTTTGTGTTGTTCAATACTCCAATCTTCTATTTTATTCAATCCTACTTAGGATCGGAATAGTATAAGTTGGTATACTTCTCTTGAATCTTCTGAAGTCTGTGGGTGATAGTAGGTAGCCATTTACGAGTACGATCAGGTGGGCCGTACACTTGCTCGTTTGCTAAATTCGCGATATAAAAAAAATATTGTCGACGAAAGTTAGCGCTGTCATATAAGTATATAACACTTGAATGAATAAACCAGCGGATACTTGGAGAACTGAAATCAGCATACAGATTAAACAGCAATGATAACGTTTGATAATATTGTTAAGACATTGCTTGTGTGGTACTGACTGTATGTACCGGGAACTAGCATCCTAAAAAGCACACTGAAACCAATTTTATTTATTTATTCTTTATTGTACACAAACAAATAACATTTGTTAATAAAGAAAAAAGATGTACAAAGGCGAGCTTAACATAAAAATTGAGTTTTCTTCTAGCAAAATGTAAGAGTGTAAAAATATTTGAGATTAGAAGGAGGATCCAGTGTATCTAGGTACAGAAGTATACATATACATACACATGTCTCGTTTCCCGCGAGGGCGAAACGTGGGCCACGGTTAGGCACTTTGCTACATTTCAACGATCGTACCAAGTGGAAAGAAGTGGTCTCTACCCACCCCAATTCTTCGGCAGTATAGTGGTCAGTATCCCCGTCGATCATGAGGGAGACCGGGATTCGATTTCCCGCCGGAGAAAAAAGGCGTGATTGTATGTATGTATATTCGATATCCCAAATCTATATTCAATATTATCACTTACTAGCTTATGAAATAATATTCAACAAACAAACATCGACGGATTCGATTTCAGAAGCCCTTAATTAGTCGATCTGAGTAGTTTGTTTTTAAATATCATTGATTTTTGAAAATATGACATTTAACAATTTTATAGTAGTATAGATCACCATTAGATTTCTTTCCTATTATTATATTAATTATTTAATAATTTTTGATAATCACTTGAGTATTGTATTGTCAAATAGCGATCGCGTGTACCTAGCGATGCGAGTATTTATCGCGGGGCCGTGCCACACGATGGGTACTCGGTACGCACAGGCGTTAGTCAACGACAATACGGTCAACCTGCGCTACAGGTGGTTATACCATGTATTTGTGGTGGTGGCCCACGACCGCTTGGAGTGATGTGCCCATCTCTTGTGTGATAATTATCCCGTGGAGCCGTGTTACACTATCAATATGGATCGTGATTTTATATTATAATCATCATTATCTCATTTATACCCATGGATATTGGGAATCACGTCAAGGATATCCATTCACAGTGGAGTGATACAATAGACAAACGTCTACTGCGACTTTATAGGCGCAAAATACAGACCCGAGAATTTGGTATATTCTCCCCTTTAATGGAAAAGATCTACGTATATACATTAGTGTTGTCTGCAAGACCGACGCGAGACTTATCCGGCCTTGATCTTACACCAGTAAAACTGAGTAGTGTTGTCTGCAAGACCGACGCGAGACTCATCCGGCTTTGATCTTACACCAGTATAACTTAGTAGTGTTGTCTGCAAGACCGACGCGAGACTCATCCGGCCTTGATCTTACACCAGTAAAACTTAGTAGTATTGTCTGCAAGACCGACGCGAGACTCATCCGGCCTTGATCTTACACCAGTAAAACTTAGTAGTATTGTCTGCAAGACCGACGCGAGACTCATCCAGCCTTTATCTTACACCAGAAAAACTTAGTAGTGTTGTCTGCAAGACCGACGCGAGACTCATCCGGCCTTGATCTTACACCAGTAAAACTTAGTAGTGTTGTCTGCAAGACCGACGCGAGACTCATCCGGCCTTGATCTTACACCAGTAAAACTTAGTAGTGTTGTCTGCAAGACCGACGCGAGACTTATCCGGCCTTGATCTTACACCAGTAAAAATTAGTAATGTTGTCTGCAAGACCGACGCGAGACTCATCCGGCCTTGATCGTACACCAGTAAAACTTAGTAGCGTTGTCTGCAAGACCGACGCGAAACTCATCCGGCCTTGATCTTACCCCAGTAAAACTTAGTAGTGTTGTCTGCAAGACCGACGCGAAACTCATCCGGCCTTGATCTTACACCAGTAAAACTTAATAGTGTAGTCTGCAAGACCGACGCGAGTCTCATCCGGCCTTGATCTTACACCAGTAAAACTTAGTAGTGTTGTCTGCAGGACCGAGACGCAAGACTCATCCGGCTTTAATCTTACACCAGTAAAACTTACTAAGTTTTAAGTTTTAAAACTTAATAAGTTTTACTGGTGTAAGATTAAGGCCGGATGAGTCTCGCGTCGGTTTTTGCAGACAACACTACTAAGTTTTACTGGTGTAAGATCAAGGCCGGGTGAGTCTCGCGTCGGTCTTGCAGGCAACACTAATATACATCATAATCAGTCAATTGATCAACTGTTTACTATCGAATCCAGTCTACATTTTTTATCGTCCTTCTTCGTGACAAAAAATTGGCTATCCATTCTAATTTGACTGTTGTCGTGGACCCCTTGCACCTCATTGTCGGCCCCTAGGGGTCAATATAGCTCACTTTGGGTATCAATGTTTTAGATGAATGCCTAGGGCCTTCGATGGCGACGGTGGGCAGTCCAATAGTCTCTATCCTAAAACCACGGGTTATTCTGTAAACTGCGCTGCATGCTTACCTGGTGTATGATATCATCTTTTCAACTCAATCTAATCCACAACATAGATGATAAATACATTTTTTTAAGTCTACTACAGTAACTATGCTGTATGTAACTGTTGATAGTGTAACATAGCCCTGTATAATTTGTGAACACTTTTGGCTTAGTGACACACATTGTTTGGTCTGATGGCATCCACGATTATCATCATATATGTGATGTAAATAACATAATGTAAGATAGATGGCTTTTTTATGTTTATTTATAAATATTTTTATAATCTATACACATAGATGTGTATGTACTTCACTTTGTGTGTAGTGTGTTAGAGTCATAAAAACAAGACAAGTCACACCCATTTCCTGGTAGCACGAAAGCTAATCTAGATAGACCTATATTCCTAGTGTGTAAACTGTTTTTGTTTAATTGAAATAAAGCACTATTTTCGATGCTAAGTCTACTCGATCTACGATAACGGTCTCCTGATGATTTATTTTTTTTAATAATTTTTTTTTTTATAAAAACTATAATGAGAGCCTGTTATCCATCACTTTGACACAACCCATTATTTCATTCTTTTAGAAAAATTTACACTACTTGATACAACATTAAAACATTATTATGCAATACATTAATTAAAAATTACAAATTTTAATGTATACTTCATATTTTTCAAAGTAAACTTCTTCGAGAGTTCAATTACAGATCATTTTAATGGTTAACCAACGTCTGTAATGTGTTACAGTAGTAAAATACAAAAATTTATTTAAACTACAGTTTATAACGAAGGTATTAAGATGTAAGAGAGGGCATATTTTAATTTAAATCTATTATTTTGCTAATCTAATTAAAGTGTAGCAATGGATTCCTATTTGAGATATCAATTTTACGAAGAAATGTAGAAGTTGGGAGATGTCATCACCTGAATGTATACATTCACCGCTGTCCACGAGCGTCTATAGCACCTGTGGACGTCTGAATTGCTAGCCTTTTAGAAAAACGCTCTTTATCGAGATTGCGTAAGACATTTCACAGATTATTTTGCAATCCAGTTTATTGTGTAAATAGGATTCCGTCTTCACTGCGCAAGCCAGCGGCGTCTATGATAGTACTGCAACTGCAGTCGAACCCCGCGCGGCGGCCGTCCGTCGACAAACTGCTGCAGCACGAGTTCTTCTCGTCCGGAATCATGCCGGCTGCGCTGCCGCTTTCGTGCCTCACCACTGCGCCGCGGACCGATCAGCTAGAAGGCATGGCGTTGCACCGTAGACCGCTTAACGAAGTAAACGCTAATGGTAAGTGATTGTATAATTCACTAGCTTTTGCCTGCGGCTCCGCCCGCGCGAGTGTCGGTTTTCCGCTACATGGGAAATCCCGGCACAATCATAGATTTATACAATACAAAGAGCCTTACAACCACTTTAACCTTAACTTTCTACTAAAAAAGGGATCAAGCTGTATCTTCAATTCTACTGGACCGATTTTCGATCAAACATGCTGCAGTATTTAAGTCAGAATAGTACCTTTAAGACTAAGTTTAACCAAAATTTACCAGCAGGTTTTGGGGTGTTGCTGGTTTAAGCACGAACAAACAAACACATCGACGGATTTTGTCTCACAAGCCCCTTATTAGTCGATCTAAATACAGTTTGAGTAGTCTTTTTTTTTAATATCTTTGATTTTTGAAAATTTGACATTTAACAATTTTACAATAGTATAAATTAGATAAGCAGTTTGTAGTAAGATCAGTCTTACTACATTTACATAAGTTTTTGAGGTCCTCTGCTTGCATATCTCTCAATAGGAGGTGATTTGTTATAATTCTTAACAGGACTCTTGAACATCGCAGTAGATATTTATTGATTTGTTCTGAGAAGAACACCATAAAATAAGCAAAGTGACCATCTGCAAGTCTTATGAGCGGTACTTATCTCTGAACATGATCGGCCCACAGTATCCACTGCTACTTTGGTGGTATTGTTATAGGATTGATGTTCGGCTGATGAGGATTGGTAAAAACGCAAAAATACATTGGCCGATTATTGCATTGACGACAACTTCTGCACGTTATCACTAAACATTAGACTGTCAGACTACGATTACAGCAAATCTCGAAGAGTACCAAGTGCACAGCCGCGCTTGTAACCTTTGGATAACTCATTATACTAGTTATGAAGGTACTGTGTGGGAAATGGTATGAGCGCAAAAGGAAATTTTCGAATTCGCAAAACTGACGATGATTCCAGTAGACGAATGTTAATTGTTAGTCATCTAGGGTCAACCAACATCCGCTGTAATCTCCAAGACTCCTGTCGACTAAAGAATTTTGTTAAGTGTGACAATTACCTCACATCCCTCCCTTTTATGGAGGAAGCCCATGTCCAACAATGGATTTCAACGAGCTGATGATGAGGCCATCATTTGCTGGTTTACGGCCATCAATGACGTCGTGTTGTTTTGTGCAGACCAAGTGGCTATGGCTGTTGACTCGCCGGTGAAGCGCGAGGGCGCAGCCGCGGAGCCTCGCGCCGTCGAGCCGAACTCACACCGACAGAACCTGATCGCTCTGCGGGACCAACTCACCGCCCTACTTGATAGCAAAGTATGTACCTCCACTAAGACTGCCTTTCTCTCTTTAGGGCTCTGTAGCCTTGCTTACGTGACTTGTGAGCGCTGAGCGATGTAGTTCGCTACACTATAATAAAATAGTAAAAGCTTCATGCGTCACGCATAATTTATTTAACAATTGTTAGATATCCGCGATTGCGCTGCGCTTGCTATTTACGTAATCATTACATGTTCTTAACACTTTTTATCGATATGCCTTTTTTTTTTCTCAAAAGTAGATCGATATCAAATACAAAATCTATGGTTTCATCCTAATATAAATTATCAGTTTCTGTTTGAATGCAATAAAAAAGATACAGCTAAAGTAAGGTGATATCCCAATAACCGATCTTTAAACCCTAAAGATGACGTCACTGTAACTAATTACTTATTCACTAATTATTTTGTTGTGCTATAGCTAAAATGCCGTCCAGAATGCCTGACCGATGAGCTAAGTGACCCGGCGGCTCAACCGCTGGTTTGGGTGGGCAAGTGGGTCGACTACTCGGACAAATACGGCTTCGGCTACCAGCTCTGCGACGAGAGCGTCGGCGTCATGTTCAACGACACCACCAAGCTCATTATGCTGGCTAACGGACTGTAAGTGCCGTTGATATGAGTGAAGAAAAAAAAAAAATTGAATACTGTCAATTCTGATATAACACAACCTAAATTTAGGCTCTCGCTATCTTTTTCTAATGCCAAACATCAAAACAAATTACATTTCTGTCAAAAGGTACAAAAAATGTTGCATTTTTGCGTATCTTTAATCGGCATGTTCTGAGGTCATGTCTAAATTTGTATGTACAACTTAACTTTGTGTCTAAACAAAACTGACACAAAATTATTGCTATCTCATTTTGGTGTTCAGCATTAGAAAGAAATGGGGAGAGTCTAAATGTAGTTGTGTTACAGCAAAATTTACACCAATATCATTTTATCATGGCATCTTACATGTTTCAACCGCAAAAGTTAACTAAAAGCAATTTATATATTATTGATAAACACATTTGCATATTCCAGGAACGTGCACTACATCAACCGGCAGGGCCAGGAACAGTACATGACGATGCGTGAATATCCGCAGGAACTCGACAAGAAAATGAAACTTCTAACGTACTTTAGAAGATATATGACCGAACATCTTATGAAAGCTGGTAAGTTTTAGAACTAATCCATGGACCATGAAAACATCAGTAATAATAATAAAAAAATATTTCTATCGTTACTTAATACTTACGTTGGTATCGCCTCATCAACATTCATATATCTTTTCATACACATCCTCTATCGATTTCTCTAATATTATCTATCACAAAGCGTCTATCGATCTCCCTAATTTTTGTATTTATTTCTATTATTACTATTATAAAGTTGTTAAATGTCAAATTTTCAAAAATCAAAGATCATTAAAAATAAACTACTCAAATCGACTAATTAAGGGCGTCTGAAACCAAATTCGTCGATGTTTGTTTGTTTTTCGGGCTTCACACTTTTTTACCAACGGGTAGATTTTGGTTAAACTATTAGTCTTAAAGGTACTATTCTGATTTAAATACTGCGGCACTTTTCATTAAAATCGGTCCAATAGAATTGAAGATACAGCTTGATCCCTGTTTTAATAGCCGCCGTTAAGGTATGAGAGGTCAAGTAAAAACGGCTGTTAGGCTTTTTATATAAATCTGTGATTGTGTCGGGATTTCCCATTTAACGGAAAACCTATATTCATGCAGGCGGAGCCGCGGGCAAAGGCTATTTTCTATATTATTATAATCATTCATACACAAATACAATATTTAGTCACACGAGACAATATTTAGTAATGACAAAACAATAAATAAATTGACGACTGATTGGCACAGTGGGCAGAGGCTCTACTTTCTGTGCCAATGAGTCCCGGGTTCGAATCCTGGTAGGAACAAACTTTGTGTGATGAGCACAAAGGTTTGTATCCGAGTCATGGACGCATTTATCTATTTATGTATTGTATTTATCTATATAAGTATGTATATCATTGTGTAGTATCCAAGATACAGGGAATCCTAGTTTGGAACTAGAACAATGTGTGTGCGAAGTGTTCAAAATATTATTATATTATTATTAATAATATTAATAATATGCCTGTGTAGGCAAATTTAACTGTAAATTGAGTTTTCAAGAATCAAATCTTAATGCTACAGAGCAATGTGAGCAGATTTTATTGGGTCATTTGACATAAATAATAACGCCGATCGCCAGAATTTTAAGATCTTTGCCTCGAGCAAAGACTGATGTTTTAAATTAAAAATGTATATTTTCAGGTGCGTCGGTGCCGGTGCGCGAGAGCGACGGCCTGTCGCGCCTACCGCACCTGCACCAGTGGTTCAGAACCACACTAGCGGTCATTATGTACCTCACCAATGGGACTTTACAGGTAATGTTTTATTAATACATATTATGAATCAATGTCGCGCAGCGAGCTATGGAGAGGGCTATGCTCGGTATTTCTCTACGAGATCGAGTCAGAAAT
>WUAW01011411.1:28289-41126 GCA_017165845.1 Thaumetopoea pityocampa | reverse complement strand
CCCACGCTTTAGATTGTAATTTTTTTTTTATTTTTTAGTTCGGTTTTCTTATAAAGCGAGCTGTTTTAGTTTTTTTAAACTACTATTTATTTTTCATTTTTTAGTTCGGGATTTTTTTTAATATCCAGATGATCCTGGCCAGGATCTTTGAAAAAATTTATGAAATTATTGTATTGTCATCGGTCTTTTAGAAGTATGCAAAGTTCCAAGTCGATCCGATGGTTTTAAGTGGGTGAAAATCGTGTCCAAAGATTCCGTTAATAGATTGATAGATACAAATCAAACTAATATAAAGCGTGTAAAAAGGACATAAATATTGAAACTGGGCGTGCGATATGCCGTGTGCATGCGTATGTTTAAAACATCTTGATTAATGTCCCAAAAGCAGTCATTTGATAGCTCTGGTAGGTTTAGCGTTAAACCAACATAGGTTTTTAAAATATTGCCAACACGACTGACAGTATAAATGTTTATTTTTTCTATGGCTTTTTTCTATGGTTTTGTCCTCTTTATAAAATGCTTACTTAATCTGCTTATATATTTTTAATTATAAAGTATATCTTAAAGTGCTGCTTTTCCTTCATATAACACAATCGTGAACAACCAGCGTAAATAAAACATTCCAGGACTTTAAAATAAATACTCACTATACGACAGAGATGCCATCGGCTCTTTTCGTTAAACCGAATTTGGCCGAATGAATTGTGAATAATCTCGAATGTGTATCCATACAACAACCAAAAATAAAACTTAATATAAAATTTTCAGGTTCATAATTTAAAGTAGTAATTTAAATTCGTCATTTTAGAGGTTTGATGAACGGTGGTAACAAATAGATGTGGAGGTAGGAATAGTTGATTGCTATTGATCGAGCGAACAGGTACATCATTGAAATCTTCTAATTTATTGTTATTACAACTTTACTAATGATTCCATCGTTTGACGAAGTTTACGAAAGTTGAGCGTCGATAGCACGATACAACGGCTAAGGTACTCGCGTTCGACCGCGGTGCGGTCGAAGTTGCCCTACTGCGCACGATTGCTCTGTGTCAAGTTAGCCACTCCAATTAAAGTGTTACTCAAACATAACTGTAAAGAAACAAACAGCTGAATGTAAACAGTGACTCGGTGCGAGCGTTTGTGTGCGTTTAACTCTTATCTGTACATAAATAGGACTACGAGTATGTGTGTGTGTCTGTCAAGTCCGTTTAGTCCAAACTATTTAAATAGTTATTATATTATTATTTATAAAAAATTATAATATAACAAAAAATGGCCTTATAAAATGGCGGCATCGTGGTTCACCACCCGATACGTCTCGTTTCCCGCGGGGGCGAAAAGTAGGCCACGGATATCCACTTTGCTACATTAAACGAGCGTAGCAAGAGGATAGAAGACTACTCTGCCTTCCCCAATTCTTCGGTAGTATAGTGTTCAGTACCTCCGTCTCTAACGCGGGACACCGGGGTTCGATTCCGCGTCGTAGAGCCAGGGAAAAAAGCATGACTGTATGTATGTGTGTATATTATTATGGAAAATCCCTCCTTTTAAGGCTTAACGACTGATTGGCGCAGTGCCATTGGTCCCGGGTACGAATCCTGGTAGAGACAACTTTGTGTGACGATCACGAAGGTCTTTACCCGAGTCAAGGATGTATATATCTATTTATGTATTGTACTTATCTATGTAAGTATGTAAATCGTTGTCTAGCAAACAAGATATAGGGAATCCTAGTTTGGAACTAGATCGATGTGTGTAGGGTTCAGAATATTATTATAAATTATTAATAGGCTCATGTCCACCAGTGAACTGTCACGGGGTGTTGATAATGGTGATGAATGAATAATTTAACTAGTAACACCGACAAAATCACCCGTGGTTTATTTAAGGCTAGCTATTACCCGCGGCTCCGCCCGCGTGAATGTCGGTTTTCCGCAACATGGGAAATCCCGAAACAATCATACATTTATATAAAAAGCCTTAGAACCATTTTTACTTGAGCCCTCGTACCTTAACAGCGGCTAATAAAACGGGGATCGAGCTGTATCTTCATATTTACTAGAGCAATTTCCACCAATTTTGGACAAACCGCAATATTTAAAATAAAAAAAAATAAAAAAATGAAGTGGGTATGGTAAATTTAGGACTATAATAATAATTTGACTAAAATCTACTGCAACAGCTGATTTTTGTGTGAAGTTCGAACAAACAAACAAACATCGACGGATTTGCTTACAGAAATTAGTTGATCTGAATAGGTTTTTTTATCATAATTATATTTGATTTACAAAATTTTGATTTTTAACAATTTTATAATAGATTAGTTTCAAGAGCGTCGCCAGCCGATCCTCATTGCGTACCCACGGCTTGGTGGAGAGGAAAGGAAAAAGGATGAAGTAGGAAAGGTGTATTGAACAAGGAATGTGGAATTTAGGAAAAGGACTATAGGGTATAGTATATCTACTATCTCGGAAGGAGTAAGAAGAGACAGTAGTAGCTCGGGAGGCCGGGGTCGCTTACCCGTCTACTTAAGTCTGTTTGCCGGACAGGCTAAAAGACTAAGTACTCCTTGACCTAAATATATGTAAATAAAGCAATATATATAAATAAATAATCACTATGAATAATAATAATCATAACTATTATAAACTGTGGAATGAGTTAGCATTGTTACATTAAATTTTCCGTAATAATACTCCTCTTTTCAAGGGATTACTTGAACTGAAATAATTTAAATAACCAAGGTGCGTGTGCATTGACATTTAGACACATGTTTTCATAGCTAAACAGAAGATTAACAGTTCATTTTGACATTTAAACACGTTTAAATGTCATTAACACAAACACGCTCCTAAGAATATTTAGAATAACTGTCATACTAATGAACAAATTCAAATCTTTCAAGAATTCCTAATGACATCATGAAAGATTCGATTGTAGAAACGAATATACCGGGCAAATGTGAGTGGAAGTGTCGGAAGAGGGCGCCCAGGAAAAACTTACTTGAACCATATCAACAACTTGTTCCAAAAAGTCCAAGTTCGTAGCACCCTTAATCGACGAAAGTGTATGAAAAGATGTATGGATGTGGATGAGGCGAGCGGGGTATGTCAGGATCGTAGTATGTGGCAAACTGTGGTCTCTGCCTACCCTTATGGGATGCCGGCGTGGTGTATGTATGTATGTATGTATCATGACATAATATTCTGGACACTTTCATACACATTGATCTAGTCCCAAACTCGGATTCAATATATCTTGGTTACTAGGCAACGATATACATACTTATATAGATAAATACGTCCATGACTATGATACAAACATTTGTGCTCTTTAAAGTTTGTTTCTACTAGGATTCGAACCCGGGACTCATTGGTACAGAAACAAGGTCATTGTCACTGCACCAATCCGTCGTGATCTTTTTCAGGTCATCGGCACACCCAGTTGGGGGTCGACCCACACGATGCTTTCCAGTTCGGGGTCGCCACTCTAACACTTTAAGACCCCAACGACCATCGGTTTTGCGAGCTATGCGCCCCGCCCACTGCCACTTCAGCTCTGCAATCCCTTGAGCTGCATCAGTAACTCGGATTATCTTACAGACCACCTTATTTCAGATTTTATTTCGCATGGAAATTTCGAGAATATCTCTTTTGGTTGCACACTGGACGAACTTGAGCTTTCTTATGAGGACCCACGTCAGTAGGCACGTCTACAAACCCGAAATATGGCGACAGACACAAATGGAATACCTGTGCCTTCCTACCGAAATCAGGTTATGTGCTACACGTGATTCGTTCAAGGAGAATGTCCGCGAACTCCTTTTACGTGAATTACCAAAATCAACATAATCGTGTTCTCCTTGTTATTAAGTATGTTATAATAGTGTATTAGCTTATTATCATATTTCAGTTTATTATTATATATTAGTTTATTATCATATTTCAGTTTATTATTATATATTAGTTTATTGTCTACATACTATTATAAAATTGTTAAATGTCAAATTTTGTAAATCAAAGATTAAAAAAGAAACTACTCAGATCGACTAATCGGGCTTCTGAAACCAAACTCGTCGATGTTTGTTTGTTTGTTCGAGTTTCACGCGAAAACCAGCGAGCAGATTTTAGTCAAACTGTTACAGTCGTAAAGGTATTATTCCGATTTAAATACTGCGATATGTTTCATCAAAATTGTTTTGGGATTTCCCATGTAGCGGAAAATCGACATTCACGCGGGCGGAGCCGCGGGCAAAAGCTATTATTCCTATGTGTGTATTAGTATGTATTTTTTTATTTATTATGTATAACTAAGAGCTACATTTACAAATTATGTACAGTGACATATTCATACAATGTGTTGCTACAAATGCAGCCAACCCCGTTATACACGAGTAAGTTAAAACATTTTGGGGCTGTTTAAAACGTGTTAACAACTAAATACAGAATAAAAGCGACAATTTGTAATTTAGGGCTTGCGACTAACGAAGCGTATAAAACTCCAATCGCGAGAGTTTAAAATAATTATTGCATTATATACTAGCGTCGTGTCAAAATGAAGATAATTGAAACAAAATGATATTGAGTAATGAAATAATCATGCAACAATTAAATCACTTATGTTTTTTTCTGAAGAAGGTGGATGTGGTTGTATATAATTCAATGTCCATAAAATGAGTATTATGTTGATATATTAAACCTATATAAAGGTGCACGTTTACCTGCATTTGTCTTACAAATAGTTGGTGCAAATAGATATGCGTTTAACATTAGAAAAAGATAGGGATGGACCAAATTTAGTTAAGTTCTGTTAGAACAGAATCGGCATCATTGGTGCCGATGTTTATTCAGTCTCATTATAAATTCAAGATGGCCGCCGCCACAGAATGACAGATTACGTATTTTTTACAACCCCCTCAATATCAAATGAAACGTCTTGACCAGTAGAATACAGTACACCATGAAAAAAGTAACTAAATAAAAAACTAGAAACTTGAAAGTAAAATAAGTAAAAGAAACATGATAAATATGCAGATAATGTACTAAATGCTAAAAAAATAATTAGGTACGTACCAGGTACCAGTTATCACACCACTCTCCTCATCAATACAGTGCATTGATCAGACGATAATAAAATGGTGAGACGCGTCGACTTTGTCTTATCTACAGCCAACCGCCCGTATCGTTATATTCTTTGGATGCATCTTCTCATAGACAACTTATGCAAAATATGTGTCAAAAGTAAATCCGTCACTATCATCGTGCGACGTCACAGAACGATCATTTACGTATTTACTCAGGTGCTACGCTCCAGGCATTTTGTTTTAGTCTAATGGGTGCCCTATATTGACGAGATGAGTGCTGTGATAACCGATATCTGGTACGTACCTAATTAATTTTTAGCTTTTTGTATATTTTCTGCACTATTATTATGTACCTTTACAATACAACTGTTTAACTTAATTTTTTAACTTATCTTATTTTTTCTAAGTAAAACCATATTCTTGTAGTTGAAGGAACAAAAATAGGCATTCACCTCTATTATTTTTTTTTTAAATGTTGCTTCAAATACTACCCTATCGCTCAAAAACTACAAACTGTAATAAACTAACTGTAAAATAAATGTACTTTACATAAAATATTTCCTCATCTTTTTTACAAAAAGAGACGACAATATTAATGATTTTTCTATCATCCGGCAGACTTTTGTTACATTTCTAAGAAATGATACAAAAGTTCCCCGGACGTAGGACAGAAATCTTTGTCGGTAAGCATGGGGTGTTATATAAAAGGAAACTTTCATGGGTAGAGTTCTTTTAAAAATATTTCTTTTAGGCTTGAGAAATATGACTTTAAACTTTCAACAAACAATCGACTAATTCACAATGAATAATTATAGACAATACTATCCGTCCATAGAGGTTCGAAAACAACAAAGTAATGTCATTGTCTACATTTATAATTTGCTTCATAGCCCCGGAAACTACATTTACTGACAATAAGCCATTTTTTTTTCTTTTTATTTTTTTGAATTCTAAGAACGAAGCGCAGGTACCTGGTCCATATTGTACTTGCTTGTTTCAGGTAGGTATTTGAAAATATTAAAGGACCTTTCCAGGAGGGGTCCGTACTTACTGAGAATTGTAAAATCTGCTTGGACCCTAGGGTTGCTACCGATACTTTGAAGCGAATTACTTTATTTTAGTAAATATAATTTTTTTCCTGGTTTTACTGGACCCTGTAGAAAATTATATCTAAGATATTTAAACACAGTTTATTTGAAGTTAAAATTATCTTTATTCTACATAAACAGGCTTTTTTCTTTACTTACATTTGTAAGTAAAGAAAAAAAGATGTACAAAGGCGAGCTGTACTCAAAAATTGAGTTTTCTTCCAGCAAACCTTAAGAGCGTAAAAATATTTGAGATTAGGAGAATAGGATCCATTGTACTGGGTACAGAAGCATACACAAACATACATATATGTATACAAATACTAAAACACACCAAAATACATACATACATATATTATTTTGAGTGAAAGTATTCCTTAAATCTTTTTTGAAAACACTCAGAAAAGAGCTATCCCGAACAGAATGAGGAAGCGAGTTCCACAAGCGCACCGCACGCACAGTGAAAGACTCACTGTAACGACTGGATTTGTGGTGAGGGATACGCAAAAGAAGAGAAGAGCTTGTGCGGCAGGGTTCTCCCCTGGGGATAAGATACGTTACTGGAGATAGGCTGGTGAATATGCGTATCTCGATGTTCTTCACTTCACTTCAAAAGTTTCCATAACTCCAACACATACTTTCGGAGATCAAAAATGAAACGAACACATAAATTCTGTAAACGCTCGAGTTTATTAAGAAGTTCATCAGTAGCGTCGAGAAAACAAACGTCAGCATAGTGTAAAAATGGAAGCAGATGAGATTGAGCAAGTCTTATATTAGTCTGATAGGGAAGGAATTTCTGGAGTCGTTTGAGAGATTGAAATGAGTAAAATACCTTCCCACTCGCTTCCGTATCGCTCATCCAATAGAACAATGACGTAATTACATTTTTGAAATTTATCAGAAGAAGCGTTACAGTTTAAAATTGGATTATATCCATTTTGTAAATCATATCAATTATCATGATTTTTCATAATTTATTTATTAATAATAATTTATTAATAATTTGAGCATTCTCGAAAAAAAAGCATATTAAACAACAAATCATCCAAATTAAACACAAAATAAAATTTTAAATTTTTTTGCAATTACGTCATTATTCTATCGGATGAGCGATATGTTCACTCCAAGACAAATTACAATCCATGAGCAAATCTACATTTTTAACAAATTTAGAGTAAGGTATAGGAACATCATCAAACACAACAGAAAGATGAACCTGACGATCTAAGAGACTGTAAAAGTACCTTCCATCAATGACCAAAACCTGTGTTATTGTGGAATTAACTAATAGACCAAAACTTTTGACCCACTCAATGACTTTAATACGCATGATGTTGTTAATGATGTTATCAATTGCCGCCTGAAGCTCTTCAATTTTAAAATGTCAATACATGATCAAGTCGTTTGCATAGAGATGATCTTATCTTAATGCCCCTAACTGGGCGAGGCAAAGGCCTCGACGCACTTCGACCCGATGGGATCTTCTGTACTGTCCCAGTTGTGCTGGGCCTCAGCCCTCTTACACTAATTACTTAAGTACTGCCAACATTAGGTCAGATACTGCTTTAACAGTGACGAGTCGATATTCCTCTGGTCTGGGGTACCCCAGACCTAGAAGATCAATTCGCCTTCCGGCCAAAGCATCACAACAACACAGCAAGTGTTCTACAGTTTCCTCCGTTGTGTCACAATATCGACAGGCTGTGGTGCCGGATAAATTCATCCTAAGTAAATGTTTGTTAACACTATAATGACCTGTATATGCCCCTACAAGACCACGACAGAGATCATAGTTTGGAGACAGTGTTTTAGTGATACCGTCAATAAAACCTGAAAAAAAACAGAGGAAAAAGAACGCCACCCTGGGGTACGCCCGCAGCCAGCTCACACCACTCAGTCGAGGCGTCATCATTGCGAACCGACTGCGAACGACCCCGAAGATAAGAGTAATTAAATCTTAATCTAAAAAATAAATCAAAAGTTTCCATCAAAAATACGTTTTGACTAGTTAAAATTTAAACGCATAAAAATTTTCTTTTCTTTCTTTTCGCAATTTTCTTTCTTTCAAATACTTTAAGATCGTTCTGCTTCGCAAACGAGTTATTTTTTTTATTTTTAACTTGACAACCCTACTAGTAATAGAGAAAGCATGGTTACATCGACAGAAATTTTTTTCGTATTCATGCGAAATGCTTTGTGACATTTCGTACGGGACTTTTATAAATATAGGAACTAATTGTTGCCCGCGGATCCGTCCGTATCGATTTAGAACTGAAAATTTATACATATCATAATAAAATATAGCCTGTGTTAATCAGCCCGTAGAAGTCTACTGCCGGATATGGTCCTCCTTCAAAAAAGGGAGGGATTTGCCGTAATCTCCACGCTTAGCAGACATCTTGGAACTCGCAGTCAGACCGTCCTATGTACAATTTAAATCATTGATATCCAAAGTGGTTTATATGGACCCCCAGGTATCGACGATAACCTGCAAGGGGTCCACGCCAACTGTCAAAAACACATTTGAATTTTAAAAAATTTACAAAAAAATTAGATTAACTACGCTTTGGGGGTCGTCTACCAAAAATTGAAAAACATTTAACTGGTGTTAAAAGACAAGTCTTACAAGACAAAAAAGTTTGCGGACCTCTGATTTAAGATATTGTAAAACGATAATAATAATAAGTCATTTAATGCATAGTTTTACAAAAAATACAAAAGTACAAAATTGAATATATGCAATATTAACAAAAAAGACGCAGTCTCAACTAATGCCCCATATCGGGTATAGGCCTCCTCCAACTGTCTCCATTTTCCCCTTTCTGTCGCCGTCATTAACCAATCAGAGCGCGCGCGACCTTGATTATGTCGTCAGTCCACTTTTTTTTTGTCGCGGGGAAAAATCTTAAAAAGATTCCCAGTCATCTGTGGGAGGAGACTGGGATATGTGGGACTGTACCTCACTAAAACCCCCGCGGTGACCTCCTTCAACTTCGTGAGGGGCTCCGAGATCTCTTGATAGAACGTCATCTCCTCATCTTGAGCTCGTCTCAAGGTGATTTTCCTGTACCTCACAGAGCTTACGGTGGCATGGAGCCACTCGTGCCACCGTCCTCCTCAGGATCGCAACTTCAACAAAGATGTGTCGTCGGTCCACCTGTCATTGGGTCTACCTCTTCTTCTTTTGCCTCCTGGATCTTTCCATTTAGTAAGTTGCTCTGCCCAAGATATATTTGATAAACGAGCTTTATGACCTACCCATCTGCACTTCAGGCGTCCTGCATATTGAACTGTGTCCATCACCTTGGTTTCTCGTCGTATTGTCTCGCTTTTTTGCTTATCCTTCAACTTATAACCCAGGATACTCCTTTCCATGGAGCGTTGGCACGACCGTACTTTACTTATTTAACAATTATTTAAGATCCAGGTTTGCGCGGCGTAGGTCAAGCATGGTAGTATACAGGAATCCATTATCTTTTTCCTTACTTTCGCGAAAATAGACATTCACGCGAGTAGAGCCGCGGGAGAACCTAGAAATATTATAAATATGAAAGTGTGTGTGGATATTCCTTACTAAATTTTGATATATGTTACTAATTAGAGATTATTATAATTTTGGATTAAAACATAAGTTACTTTTATCCCGATAATATATGTTGTGTGTGTGTGTGTGTGTCAATTTTCAAAATCAAGGTCATCCAACGGGGAATTGATTCATGCGAATTTAAAAGGCAATATTACAAAAGAACCTTATTTAATATTTATAAGGTAAAATTACACGAGGTACCCACTGACATCTGCGCGGTACCAAGAGGCCCATGCCGTGCACAAAGGCGCTGGATCCTGTTGAAGGTTTTTTGCCCCGGGCATGGTACACCGAGGCGGTGTATTCTTCCTCGGCATTGATTGTCGCATTCATACACGGCTGAACTTTTGTTCGACGCAATAGGGGTGTCAGCGGTGAATTGGGCTTGTACTTACATTGACTTATTGACTAGCCAAAAGTTTTTAAAGACAAAACAATAGCTTTTAAGGTCCAAAATATGGATCCGGACGATATATAGAATTGATAGCGTTGAAAGTTGTGAGCAGCGATGAAAAAAATTATGGTTGCCGATGGGTTTTCAAGCGTGGATATATTTATATATAAATTAGCTTTTGTCCGCGGCTCCGCCCGCGTGAATGTCGGTTTTTCGCTACATGGGAAATCCCGACTCAATCATATATTTACATAAAAAGTCAATCGAACCACTTTTACTTGACCTCTCGTATTTTAGCGGCATCTACTATAACAGGGATCAAGCTGTATCTTCAAGACTGGACCGGTTTTGATGAAACATGCCGCATTATTTAAGTCGGAATAGTACCTTTAAGACTGTAATTAGTTTAAGCAAAATCTATCCGCTGGTTTTTGTGTGAAGCCCGAACAAACAAACAAACATCGATGGATTTGGTTTCAGAAGCCCTTAATTAATCGATTTCAGTAGTTTGTTATTAAATATCTTTGATTTTTGAAAATTTGACATTTAACGTTTTTATGACATATTATGAAATGACATATTCTCAAATTTTAAATAAGGAATAATATTAATAAGTTGTTACAGCGACATCTATTGGTACTCAGTCTAGATTTATTAAATTTATTTTTTTTAATATTAACTTGTGAATTAGCAGTGTGCGAATATGAATGATTTTTAACAGTCGATTTATTAGTAACTACTAATTTTTCAATTCAAATGCAAAATTAGAAGTATAGGTGTGTGGTGACTTACTTCACTACATAGTACTACACATCCTCAACAGATGGCGCAATTCTAAAATATTAAAATATAACTCTAAAATATTAAAGTCTGAATCACGCGAATGAAGTTTGATAGCGAGTTAACTTATATACAACATCTCGACATCTACCGTTAGGGACAGTGGCAAGCCCCGCCAGTCATAACAGCCGTCTGGTCGGAAGATCTTACCTTTTCCGATACTGCCACTCCTGCCACACTTCGACCCTATAGCTGGTGATGTAATCATGAAGTCATCATGGGTCATCACCGCCTTGCTATAGGTAACTATTTCGTTTATTCGAATAATCATTACTAATAAGTAATTGAATATACAATTATGGTCGATTTCGTGATGAATAATTTTATATGCATTCTAATTATTTGTAGATTCGATGTTATTCAGTCATTTTGATGCATAAATATGGAATTAGTTAATAACTTGACTACAGCACTATCTATCGGGGCTTAGTATAACTATGAAACATAATCACAACTAAACAGATATATTGGTTTAATTCTGCGATAACAGAACTTAACTAAATTTAGTCACTTCACTTCACTTCTTGGTTTATGGCGTTTGACCAATTTGGTACAATTCTGCCAGTACTAAATTTAGTCTCTCCCTATCTTTTTCTAATGTCAAACGCCAAAACGAGATAGCTACAATTTTGGTGCTGTCAGATTCGTTTAGGAACGTCAAAATAGAAAGAAGAGTTGGGTGTACTTCGTGAGCTTTGTGACGTGCCACAAGGAGCCGTGTGCGAGGCGTCAGCCCTAGAGCCCTAACACACGCAAGTAGTCGCCGAGCGACGCAGGTGTGCAACGCGACCTGGCTGTGGGCCGCTTCCTATGTTATACGGCTGGCACAGCTGCCGAAACCAGCGACGACACTCCTCGATCTGGTTTAAGCGATTTGTTTTCCTATTGAATTAATATCGCACACCGAACCAGATTGCATGTAATGTAAGCTGATCTAATTTCGTAAAATATTATGCTTACCTATTTAAATCAACAAAAAAAAGTATGCTCGACATTTGTACTAATATCACAGAGCATAGAACCAAGAGCATAGAGTACATAACAAATTAAATGGTCTGTGACTAATATCTATTTATATATCTGGTGTATTTGTGAAGTACTTATGTTCTTCGGATAACCGATCTACAACTTTTTACTTATGGATGGTTTAATGAAAATACCACTCGAAGGGCGAAAAGCCAGAGTTAATAATTATAAGAACGAACAAGAGTAATAACTTATACCCCTAGTGCTAACTAATATTATAAATGCGAATGTGAGTTTGTTTGTTACGCTTTCACCGCTTAACTACTCAATCGATCATGATGAAATTTTGTACACACATTATCAAGGATATAGAGAAGAAATATAATAAAATATATAATAAAACTTTTTCTTAGGGATAAAGAAAAAACTGTTTCCGAGGTTTAGAAAAAAGAATTTCATCGGTCTCTGCCATGTATGTAAAGACATCGACGCAAGGGAAGCCGCGGAAAATAGCTAGTTACTTATGTTTCTCATACATAATTGCGGAATTCTGGATGCTTGCCATATTATGGTTATACATAATATCCATTCTATGGTCCTTTCTAAGTTGTCGGTAAGAAATGGCAGTTTGCGATAAGACCACCCTGTGTACACTTTACGTAATTATAATATAACTAGCTTTTGCCCGCGGCTTCGTTCGCGTGGACGTCTGCTATATGAGAAATCCCGAAACAAGCAGATTTATATAAAAAAATCCATAACCAGTTTTACTTGAGCTCTCGTACCTTCACAGCGGCTACTAAAATAGAGATCAAGCTGTATCTTCAATTCTACTGGACCGATTTTGATGAAACATGCCGCATTATTTAAGTCGGAA